>JAAMPD010000743.1:0-38017 GCA_025266255.1 Trissolcus basalis | reverse complement strand
ATTACTAAAAAAAGGTGCAAACGTATCTTCAGACGCAGTTCGCCCGGTGCGCATTGAAAATTGGTACACACAATTGACTCGATTTCGCAGCCTTGCCAATTTTTCTCAGAGCAGATCTGATCATGACCTACAAGTGTACAAAATTTCAAGTCGATTCTATAATCGAGTGATATTTAAAAAATCTTACATACTTAACATTTAATTTACAACCTTTTTTGTAGCAGCCACACATGAAAACATGTTTTGATGTGTGCAGCAATGTAATTGTATTAAGTTGATTAAAATTGATATTATCGTAATATAACGAGGAATTTTCACAGCTCATGGAAAATGCTGAAAATTAATTTAAATACCACATTAAACAGCATCGATAAAATTAACCACATGAATAAATTTTAACCCTCCATTAGTAACGCTATGAGCTTGGTCCTCACGCCACGAAGATAACCAAGTGACATTTTTAAAGAAAGAAATAAGAGATAGTGGTAGAAAAAGTATTATTAATGAAGGTTCAAAGATGAAAATGATTTAAGATATTCTAACGATGCATTTTTAAAGATTGTTCAAAATGATATTAAACAACAATCATTTTAATCCCATCCATTTGATTCTGGAGGTTCGGGGTCACTGATTATGAAATTATAATGAGAATGCACATATTTAATGCAATTTCTATACAGGCGCTGATAATTGTTATATAAATTGGTTTAATTTGTCTTTACATGATCTGTTTTGGAACAAAATACGAGTAAGAATTTTTGTTTTATTTTATATTTTTTATTTACTTAAGAAATCCAATAAAAGTCTAACAGTTTTATTGGTAAATTCTTTTTCTGAGTTCCGTATAATGAATTTTCTCTCCAGTTAGAGTTCTAGTGTTGAGTCACGATTTTTATTTTATTTTTATTTTTTTTAATAAAACAGGATATTATTTAAAAGTATCTGAGATATTGAAAAAAAATTCATCGTATGAAAGCGTTTTCGTAGGTATCGTGCAAATTCGAGTATATAGTGATGACTATACTGAATCGAGAGATACAATAAGCTGTATAATTGCGGTCAAACTCGATAATGGTATAATAGTGCGGTTCGCACGATAAACAGCATGAAAAGCTTTAGCAGAGCGAAAATTCCATCAATGCTCGATTTGTAATTTAAATATAATCCTAAAACCTGAACAAACAAGCCGTGATTATATTGTTTCAATTTATCTGTCATGTTAAATATATACAACATGAAACCAGTTCCATCAAATCAAATGTATTGAATTTAATTTGTTTTGTTTCGGTTTGTAGTAATCATTTATTCTGTAGTGGAACTTCGACAAAACGGTTTTTCTCACTTGAAAAAGAAAACTACCATAAAATCAGTAAATTTACAGTGCAAATAATTTCGGAAGTAAAATTGTTCTACGTGATTTCTGAAATATCTTTGAATGTTACGTTTATTATGAATATAAAAATTAAAATGACATAAAATAAATTCTAAAACCGAACACGTAGGTGCATTTTGTTATGCAAGCCACTGTGTTCTTTTTCAAGTGCGTGGTAAAAATTGAAAATATATAAACACAAAAGAAGGTTGAAAACGAGGGATCAATAAACAATTTTTCCCTCTTTTACAATTTTTTTTTTTTTTTTGTTTAAAACCACGAGTTCTTGAAATGTAAATGAAAATGAAATGTAAAGTATAAATACCTTATATTTACGAAATGCGCGACACGTTAATAGTCTTGAGACGACGAAAGGAAACGACGACGCACAGAAATTGTGCCTGCATAATATATAATCTGAGAAGATGGCGGTAGGTGATGAAAGGGAGGTTTAAGTTACTTTAACATCGAACCGTAATAATTATAAAACAAGAGCTCAAAAGTTTCGCAGACAAAAGCTCATAACTTGGTTCATACAAAGAGGTCGCTTATGTCGTCTTGAAATTATCCCGGACGTTTAGGCTAGAACACCTCGTGCTGAAGTAAGTGGTTTCCACTTATCCAACTTCCAACAAATTTATGAAAGAAATTGTTTGTGAGGTTGTATGAAAAGACGAGAATATTTCGACCCAAGGAGCGTCATTTTTCAGTTAAACAATTTAAAGATTCTTCAATGTCTGTTAACAAAAGTTAAATATTTCATCCAGTTATGATCTAAACAAACAGCGTTAAAGTGGAATTAAGTTTCAAAAAAATGTTTACGGTGTAATTCTGTTGCACGTTCTTTGAAGATCTTCACGAAACATTTACAGACTGTTATGTGTTTTTGATCTCTACGTTCAACTTCTTTTATGATTTTAATATGAAAGAGTGTCGGATAGCAATGTTTCATATCTCGTTTCAAAAACTCTGATAGAGCATTCAGATTGGGTTACTTTTTTCTTTTTGTTAAAATAACATTCAAATTTATTATACAAAATACAAAATCAGATCACTGTAAAATACAAGTGTTCGTAAATTAAAATTTTTCATTTCAGTTTCATGCTGATTATTATTTTGAACTCTCGTTAAAATTTGAATATTCAATGTTAATTTTTCATTTCCAATAGTGCGTCAAAGACTGATTAAATTATCAATGCGCTTAAAATCAGCATTTTATCATACAACAATTTTGTCCAGGAAAGGTTTTCTGCTCGAAACCTGATGTGAAACTTTCCGTTAAAACTGACGTAGGGTTTAATGCCAATCCCAAAAGCTAAACCTTCATTAGCTCTGACTGAAATTGAATTTTCTCTGTAATAAATATTTTTAGTTGAATGGAGTTACATGATCACGAGCAGGGAGTTGTCATATAAAATGAAGAGTGATCGCACGAGAAATATCTGGCGGAAAATGAAATACTCCAGGATCAAAAGTAATATCGAGTTATTAAATGAGATCAATTTCGAAGCTGTGGAGTAAAAATAATCATTATTTGAAAATTCCTCTCCATTGTGAAGGTTGAAAACTTTGAGGGACAACTGCTAAGAATCATTTCATAAACAGAATAAATTTTTACACGATTCCAGCTTACCGGAAGATGTTTTTTTTTCCTGTCCCATCTTGTCGTTATTTATTTCAGATTCGTTCGTTCGAATTAAACATGAATTCAGATAGGATGTTTTCATGTTCTGAACAAAATGCTCAACTTTTACTGCAAGATTTTTATCTCAACCGTCTGATTTGGTTGATGCAAAGTCAAGGGCCTGATATGTCTAGTCGTAGAAACGCAATCTTGAGTCGTAAATAGACACAAATCACAGCAGCACGGGATGAAACATAGTGGCAGTTTGAAGAGCTAGTGAGTCTTCTAAGCATGAACTCGTCGAAGCTCCTCGACAGGCTTGCCAGCTCAGTGACCCTTGTATAAAGATATCTTACATACAACCACCGGTGGTTTTATACCCAGATCCTTTCCTCTATTATGCATCCAAGCCTTCTTTATAGGCAGCACTTTATTAGCTCGATAAAATAGGATTACTCTTAGTCGCGGTTTATAAGAATGGTCTTTGCAGCTTGGCCGCCGGGCACCGTAATAAAAGGCAAAATACTCTGCAGGCAAAGCCTTGAGTGGTCCACGAAGACTATCCCGTACCTGAAACATTGCTTGCAAATTTACAAGACGTTCTGAATATTTTGTGGCAGCAAACGAATACAGATTCCCTTTGCCTACAAACCACGCTTCATTTATTGACACGAAGATAATTGGATGATTTCACATTTACACTCACACAAAGAACCTGTTTAAACATTTATTTGCGTCGGTAATCAGACGGCTTTTACGCATTTTGGGTGAACCTTTTTGAACATACATTCCACTTTGATTAACATGACAAGTATATGAAAAAAAAATTACCTACGAGGTGAAATTTCTCCTCTGACAATAAAATTGATATATCATCACAGGAGACGAGACGAATGGATTCTGAAAGAAAATCTAACCACGTGATTTCTTTGAGAGATGCTCATTCAATCGAAAAGAGGTTGCTGGAAACACCAACCACGACGAATCAGGGCGACGTTGACTGTCTTGATGTTACCAAAAACACCTTCCGAGAGCTCTTTCAGTGAATCGTCAAACGACCCCTGCGGTCTGGAAACTCCTCTGCCACAGTTGTATCGAACCGTTACTCGACCAAGTATTTTACAATCGACGCCCAGGAACACAAATTTCAACCTGTCAATAATTTAGAGGAAAATATTTCGACATTTCAATTCAATTAAAATTCAAACATTCTCTTGTAAATTGTAAAGAAGGAAAATCGACAATCTTGGATTTTACCAAAAAGTAAATTCATTACGGTTACTACTTAACTGTATGGGTCACTATTTTCGTACGTTTCTCACAGTGGTCACTTTTTGAACATTTTCAGGATTCTTATGTGTTCAAGTCAGCGGAATTAATATCTTTAAATTTACTGTTGGTTGCTTCCACTGGTAATGCCAAAAATAAATAAAAGTGAAGGTATCCTGATTTTTAGTTCCTACATGGGGATAATTATGTGATAGGATGTATTGAAAAGAATATTGCATATTTCATTGAAAATAAGGGATGCAAAATATCCAAAACACTCGAGTGGTTTTGAATGAGCAACAGTGGTGTTATTATTCGGTCGGTCAGTCGACTTGACAAAAGCATCTCGTCAAACCGAATTCAGAGTGTTGCCCGCGGAAGTCGGCGATTTTCAACGTCACTGAATTCTACTCGCGCCAAACTAAAGTTTTAAAAGGTGGCGATTGTCGGTTGAAAGTGTGCCCGAACAGTAGAATCTGTCGGTCGTGTATCGTCTTTTATCTTCGTCGCGGAAACCTTCGAAATACATTTCCGCTTCGTGTACTTTAAAGACTTTTCTGATATGAGATTTTCATAGATTTGTTCATCATGAACATTTTTTAACTTACAATTTTATTTTGAATTTTACAACTAGTTTATAATAGGAACAATTATTATAATAATTTTTACAATGGATTTTTACAATTGAGTTGTGATTAATTTGTTATTTTTATTATTTTGTTATTTTCTCTAATTACTTTTTTCGAATACCGAGTGCAGTTAAAAGTAATTCGACTAGTATCGTATACAATATTTTGTAAAGAATTTTTGATAAAAGTAACAATAAACGGTTCTCATTCTCAGAAATCGTTAGACAAGTAGACCGGAAATTTCTCAACGTATTCGCAAAATAATTTTCAGTACGACCGTTCTAACGTTCTTCGCAAAAAGTTTCTTGCTACATGCTTATAAAGATAACCTTATATTGGAATGTAAATATTAGTTATTGTGACGTTTTTTCAATCAGCATACGTATATTATTAATTGTATATTAAATTCATAAAAGTTGATAATGTTAAGTTCGATATTTATAACTTTTCAAGGTATTAATTTATGAAATTACATTATCATTTTGTAATAATTTTTAACTTGATTTATCGAGGTGGAGGTAATTGAAAAAGCTTAAATTGATATTTAATAAAAAAACAAATAAAAAATCGTAATACTGATTTTGAATATTGCTCGAACAGATTTTGAAGTTGAAATACTGAGTGCATCAAAATGTTACGTACTGTTGACTTACGTTAGATTAAATCGTACCAGCTAATTTTATAAATGCATTCGGTTTACATTATATCGACTCTGATATTATGAATGGAATTTGGAGCTTTTGAAAGAAAGTATTGTGTAGTTTCGTGTACAAATTATTTCTTTGAGCGTCGTATAGCGCCAACCAGTTTTTGTCAAATTTCTTTTGTTGATCCAAGCATTTTGATTCCTGACAATGTACAATTTTATGATTCACTATTCCATCCATTTTAGAACGAATTTTAAAAAAAGCAAAGCTTACTTTTCGATAAATACGTAGCCACTGACGCACAACCACACTCAACATTGAATTCAATAATAGCTAAGATAACTTATCGCTAATGAAAAAAAAAACATTATTCGAATTTATTTTAATTCACAAGAAATCGTGACTATTTCATTTCGGTACGACTTATGTTTGCAATTTGTAATTGAAAATTGTCTGTAATGAATCTGCACTTTTTATCTCAACGTCGGTTGATATTGCATTTATGCAAAACAGGGAATTCATAATTTCAGTAATTCAGTCTCATTCAAAGTAAAATATTTATAAGTGAAAGTCATGTTTTAAGCAATTACAATCTCGCTCGAGCGGTTACTCATAATCCGCGGGGTGAAAGTAAACAAAGTATACTTGTCATCTAAATGTAAAGTTGATTTTGAACTTTTTCACACGCATTTAACATTAATTTGAATTTTATACCGCAAAGTTTGAGCGGGATTTCATTATTTGAAATTCTAATAAGGTTTCGGGATACAAAGTATAACAACATAATGAGCTCAAGTGCAATTTTCACTTGACCGTTCATATGAATTTGAGATTAAAAATGTGATACCTTAAGTCATTCTAAGGGTATGCATTTCAAGAGAAAAAGCGTCTGAAAGCACATGTGTTACAACTTGATTGTCACTTTTTTTTCTTTCAAACAAAAAACTTGCGTCCTTTTTCAAAGCTACAAGATTTTTAACACAATTTGTTTTTTTCAGATCTGTTTGAGACAAACGGTCAGCTGATCCCAGGAACGATGTGCGACCATCAATTTATCAGTTCGCAAATCACGCCTCAACACGGACGCTTCTACTCGCCGAGTTATCCGTCCTCATACCCAACGAACATCCGGTGCTCGTACCATTTCCGGGCAAGGTAGGAACATAGCGTCCGATCTAGAGTGGACTCGTTTTTTCATCGTCATTCACAGCCACTACTATTCCCGCGATTCTGTGAACGCGATGCAGACTACCCGTAGCACGGCCTCTTGTAACCCAGAAATTTTGCAGCTTCCGCTCGGCTACAACTTCGTACATTCCTCATCGTCTCTACGTTACAGTTAGCAGGCCACAAACTTTAACATCGCCGCGGCCTATGAGCTAGATACATAGAACCCGGAAGTGTCTCTTCCTTTTCCGTTTTCTGTCCTGCTTTGTCAGCCTCTTTTTTACCGACTTTTCGCCCCCCACTACACGCTTTTCGACATTTTTTTACTCGCACTCTATTATAGGCAGAGAGCCACAAAAGACTCCTCCACTTCATTGTGAACGCAGGCTTTATTAATTCTTCGTATATTTAACAAGCAATTAAGCGACAGCAATGGAATATGGCCCTAATTAGGTACAAGTTCTAAAGGCCCGAAAACGAGCGCGAAAATGGTGATTTCGAGTGAACGCGCCTAATTATCTTGCTTTTTAGACGACTTGGTAAAATATTAAACAATTGGAAAATGTTTTTTTTCTATCAGAGAGCTCAATTAACACTAACAATCACAATTCTTTGAGCCTAAGAGCATTATTCGAAACACTTTTTGAAGCTTAACTTTTTTTCCAAACAAAATTTTTTGTCGATGAATCAGCGTAAAGGCGAATATTTGATAACTTGAGAAGGATCAGGACGGGAAGGAGTGTACGAAGAAAAGAATGTTTGTTGAGAGCGATTGCGGTGTAATTTAGAAATGAAATATCTTATAAGCCAGTAAATGTCACTTGAATCAAACGTTGGATCAGTTGTAAGTACAAGATTCGTCGAAATTTCGCGCGAGTGAAATATCATCGTGCGCTTACGATAATCGGCCAAATAACCCGACCAGAAATGGTCATATGAATCTTATTTTATCGACGACAGTCTAGCGCCGGAAAATATATATCCCCTACGCAAAAGTCTCGCGACCTGATCAAATTTATACGATCGAAATAATTTTTCCAAACTGAAAGAAACCAATTCAACACGAGTCATAACGAAGATAAGTTGGTTCGTTGAAATTATATTTAACGACTAGGTTTGATATATTCAATCGACAAGAGGCTTTATCATACTGAGTTGAAAAACGCCGTCATACTTTGTGGTTCCGATCTTGTCGAAGCCGAAAAATGACCAAATTTATTAATTGATTTCTCTTTTTTTCTCTATTTCAGATTAAAAGAACGGATACGAGTGGTGTTCGAGGAAATTGCACTGCAAAAAGGTGATTTGAGGTTCGTAATTTTTTCTTTAATCAAGCCTAACAAAAAGATATCGGTTCAAATCAAATGGCTGAGCATGAATTAATGACACTCGTTCTTTTGTTGCAAGCTCCATCATAAATCAAACTTACGTTGGTAAAGCTTGTTCGACAAAAGTTTATTAAGGTCAGCTGAAATTTGTGATTAAAATATTGTAGATTAGGTGGGATGAGAAAAAAGGAGGTTCTTGAGCACAGTGTATGGAGTCTGCTGATCCGTCAGTATTGATTCTGCAATGCAAACAAGAATTATTTTGCTCGTCGGTTTTTAAAATTCACGCAATTTTTTTTTTCTTCTAGCTCATGATAAATGATACTTAAATTTTGATCTTCGTCACTCACGAAAACACGAGACCCGAGACAATGTAAGACGGCAAATTATGCAAAGTGTAACTTCTTTAACAGCTCATATTTTTAGGTAATGGCTCTAATTATGATTTCTCTAATGGTAAAGGCGACTTCTCTAAAGGCGACTAATTCTGCCATTATGACATTTTGATTAATCATTGTAACTTAAAGTCTCGACAAAGACTGTTTACCCAGAGGAATATCTTTCATTATGTCAGGATAATGTAATATTTCTGGTACTGACTAATTTGAGAAACTCTTAAGATGTTTCATAACTAAATAAATTATTAGCTCCATTCATTACAAGTCGCATAATGTTGGCTAATGGACTTAAACGACTGAAAGATTTGGTTACACGTTGACGAGTTACGGCGGCGCGAGGCAAATGACATTTGACGGCCATTTTGACGTTTGATTAGATAAAAAAATTTTTTGACGTTTCGTTTGTTTCCCATCGGACATGTGAGATCTAATGAAGCATTAAACTAATCAAACAAACTTATTCAAATGTTTGGCAAACGGTGGTAGTGGTGTTGGTGTCGCTGGTCGACGTTTGATATAAAACCACCTGAAACTGACTCCAGCAGCTGGCGAACAACCGACCAAAGTTCAGGAAGGAGTTGGTATCTATTCCTCTTTCCCCCTTGCGGAAACCCAACTTCCGTTTCCGCTCTCTTTTGTACTTTCTCTCTTTTTTCGCAGCCCGAATTTCCGCACTCGTCACGCCCCCGCTCGCTTTCCTATCTCCGCTTTTCTCTTTTTCTCGAATTACGGATTCCACGGCTGGAAAACTCTTTATTCTGGACGACGGCGATAATACATTCGTTATATTCCACGCGATAAGCTTTGATAGTCATGAAAAATCCGTGTCATTTATTCAACACAATCTTGCTGCCACGCAGCCACTATGCTCATTATACGATGCGGAATTATAAAGCGCTCTCTTTTTGTTCCACTTTCATCAGTCGACGTGTTAATGATCGTTGCTGAAGATTCCGTTATTCCAAGTTCTAGGAGGAATAATTAATTGAATTTCGACGGCTCGTGCTCACTTTTGTATTAATAATGAAAGTTTTCAGCGCGTTTAATCACCATAAATGATGTTTGCAATAAACTTTCAACGATGAATGTCTCTTGAATGTTAAGATTGATTTTATTTCAAATTCAATCTGTGCTCCGTTTGATTTTGACACTGACGGAAATTCATTGATGCAGCTAATTGCCAGATCTTAATTGACATTTTTCACAACTTCAAACAGAGTCCATTTAAAAAATTATGATGAAGCATTGTCATAAACAATGGCTTTTCACAGAAACGTTTTCATACAACGTTTTTTTTACCTTATTGAAAATTAAAGCTGCGACTTATACTTTTGACGTTGCATCCAGACGTACAGGAAATTTGAGAGCATGTTTTCATTCGAAACGTTTCGCATATTAATTTGCAGAATTTCAAATTGAAGTAAAAGCTAAATCAAATATTACAATTTTGTATGTTTGTCGATTATGTCAATTTTCATATGTGACTACTTTTTCAGAGTGAATGTGCTTTGTTGCATAAAGAATTTCTGAATTCCTGTTTATTCGATTAACAAAAATTTTTAACTGGTAATAAACGAAAGTGGAGTTTTCTTTTTACGACATTCAAATTTCAGTTAAAATAAAAGTGGGCAATGTTGATTCTTGAACCGAGTAAACGATCGACATATTATAAAGCTATGAATGAAAGATCACGTCTTTCCCGTGGCTTCGAATTTTATAGCCACTGGTATGTCATCCAGCTAACGCTCCTGATATTACCTACATAAATCTACAAAACGCAACAGTTAACTCGTCCAGCGACAGTAGCTTCAAACGGCAGTCTCAAGCTCTTAAATAACCCATACATCACCCGAAAAACTCAAGCACCAACCATCTCTGACAACTAACGCATCAACATGGTAGAATTATGGGTAATTTCAGGTCACAAGTACAAAAATAACGAGTTCATTTCAATAACAAAATTAATTTTACAAGTCAGTCAGCTGATTTAATTTTGATACATTCTGAAATACAAACTGATAATCAATACAACACGGATACCTGTCTTTCAACAGTGAAATAAATGTCAGACAACGATTAATATCATTGCTTCTGATGGACAATTATGATCAATTTTTTTTTTAACAATTCAGGTCAAACATATATCTGATTTCATGTCGATGTAATAAAAGTTTGACGAACATAATGAATAAGCACATGCATTTTGCAGATGTATAAATAGTTCGAAACAGATACAATTGTTTTAAATATAAATAACAGTTTCTTGTATATATATTTTCGAGCAAAGTACAAAGTAATATTAATATTTTGACAATTCATATTGATGAATGGAAATAATTAATTCCGCATGAAAATGATTCGGTGAAATGAACTTGATGAAAAATGAATAAGACCTTGGGCTAGAAACTTGTATTTTACGTTGTGGAAGTGAATTCGATCTCATTAGTGATAGCATTTTTTAAATTCTATACATTAGAAATGAAACAAAACCTCGTCGTGGACTTGGGTGAATTTTTAGCGCGCAAAAGCTGACATAGTTGGTCGGTGTAAAGACCGCTGGAACGAATGAAATTAAGGAAGCTCAATACAGAATTAAAGGGGAATTCGTGGGTTTATCGAGGATTAAGTTGACGGTGCCGGCTTTTTGAATGGCTCTGGGTCATTTTCTATTGTAAGACTTCGTGTCACGTAACGCTGTTGCATGCAAATGCATACGTAAAAAATTACACAAAATAAGGTTTCTTTTTCTCTCTTGATCTTTTTAGTCACCTACAATAAAAATTTGCATATTACTTAAAAGTTATAGGATTAAATTATTAAAGAGAAAAATTACAAACGAGAATTCACAAAGTTTGCATGAATGATACATTTTGGTTGCGAAACTTGTGTGACTCTGTGCTTATTGTTAACTTCATTTTTTAAAACACAGACGGAAACACGAAACAATTTCATTTCATTCAAATTCAAAATACATCCAATCAAGATAATTTGGAAATTATGCAATTTTTCATTAGCGTAGGTTCTTAAATTTTTCAGAAGCACATTTTTTAAATGTTTACAATGCTGGGTCATTGAAATGCGAGGAGCCTCTATTACGTTATTCAGCTATTCTTTACTGCCCGACACCGTAGGATTTGACGTTCTCATTTCCGGAATAGTAAAGTGGTGTCAAAGTGAGATCGCAGAAATAAATGATTCAACTATAAGTCTCGCAATTCAAAAAAAAAAAAACGATATTAAGTTGAGCAAATAAAAAATGAATCGTGATCGAGTTACCATGAATTTATCTAAGTGACGGCCAAAAAAAAGCAATTGAATCTATGAACTAAACATTAATCAATCCCTCACGCGAGCTATAAAAATACATCGTTTAAAATTTTATTAAACATTTTATTAGTTTCGTTCGAAACCAGCATTAATAGCATTTTATTATCCCTGACGTCGAGTCAGACAAGACTGTTGTAATTACTTGATTAAAAGCTTGATAGTTAAATCTGAAATACAATGAACAATTTATGAGTGGAAGAAAAAAAAATAATAATGGGAATGAAAAAAAAAACAAATAAACAAACAAAAAGAATAGAACTCAAGGAAAGTAAATAAATAACCGACAGAAATAACAGAATGGAATTTAAAAAGATGCCTAAGTGCGAAGTAGTAGCCAAAGTGCCCAGGAGTTTCAGCAGTTTCGTATTCGTTTTAAATGCCTTCAGACATTCGCGCATCGATCGTTTCTTTTCTTTCAAAAAACTTGTTCCCATCCGAACGACCGTATCGTTTGCTCGTATTGCAAAATTTTCCAATAGAAAAAAACTTTGCAGGCTTTAATTGATTTTATGAGAATAATCAAATGAAAAGACTGCGTTGTGTTCGGCTAAGTTAGTTGTGTAGATGGGGAGTGTTTCGCTCAACTGAAGTAGTTTTATTGGTTTAGGAATAGGTCTGGTACTTATATTGTGTACCTTTTACAATCAGTAGAGCAATAATGAAAATTTTATTGGCTCTTTCATTGAGATCCCTTTTCAGAATCATATAGTTTAATGGTAAGTACGTCGACAACGAGTGATGTCTACGTAAAAAATTTTAAGACAAAATGATAATAAACCACAGTATAGGTATATATAATACAACTGTGATGTAATGAAAAAGTAACTAAAATTCCAAACACTTTAATCATCTGGATTGTCTTTAACTTTATCGGTCACGTTTAAAAATTGAACATCGGGCTTTGACTTTCTATCGTCGTCACTAATCTTACCATCGACTAATCTATTTTTCGATCCCAGCCATTTTCGTTCGTTTCGAATTGGTTGTTACACGAAAGACTACACCGCAAAAGTAAAAAGAGATAAATAGTGGCGAGCGAGCAACGAGAAGAGCAGGAGAGACGGACAGGACAAAAAAATAAGAGCGAGCAAACGAAGAAATAAGGAACGTAAAAATGTTCGTATCCGTGTCAGCCTTGTGGATATAAGATGACGCTCATCTCTTCGGCGACAAATAAAATTACCAGCGGGAAATCACATTGTCCCTTTTGCCGTCACGATACCTCGGGCTTTGCGGCGATCACTCGGATTCGCTTTTCCGTTTCCTTCATGACTTAACTTTGATTTTACTCCTCGTCCGAATCTAGGACAATCTTTTTAAGGTGGCGCACGATTCGATCAGAACACCTTTCGCGCGGTCTAAAAATAAAAGAAAACGGATAATTTGAAATAAGCGAATCAATCAAACGTGACATTAGCCGCTAAGTAATAGATGTTTCATGGCCCGAAGTCAGCCGACGATTCCAAATAAATAAACAATGTTTTAGATCATAATAAAAATAAGGTTACGTGTCATGCATATGCATACACGCGAAATGAAACCGATTTCATTTTATGGCGGGTTATAAAAAGTTCAACTGAATCGTAAACCGGCGCTCGGGCGAAAAAATGCACTCGCTCGAAATTTCATGTCGTGCGAATGCGAACACCATGCAGCAGTTGGGTAAGAATCGACAGATTCAGAATTACTTATCATTTATATATGAATAAACAACGTGTGTTTGATAAACTTCGCTGAACAAACTTAACAAAAGGGGATCTCTGCACTTGCAAGGATTTGTTGCAAGGAAATTTTTAATTTCGATATACTTTGAGTGGCCGAGTTTTTTGTTATGATCTGAAGAAGAACTTTGCCACTTGAAGGATATCGAAATCAAGAATTTTGTCGATACTTTTTGTTTTGAAAAAAAAGGCTCTTTTAAAATCCAGACGTTCATTGGAATACATTGCGACTCGAGTTTCTCGAACTAATGTTAACCTAGTTAACGTAATTAAATAGGAGAATTGTTGGCCGATGTTTTGGTTGCAGAATTATTATTGTTAAACACTTTGGCCTGATCAATATAGTTACATGTTGTGTCTATGTATTTTGAATAACTCGTGAAATTTACTCAACTTATTCGAGAATGATTGAAAATAAATAATTGATAGGTTGGAAACACTCAGTTAGATCGTGCTGAATAAGGGGAAGCATGCTCTATGATTAAAAATTCATAAGGTTGCCGGGGTGACAACTTTGAAAACTAACTTTAATATCGTAAAAAGCATGTATTGCATATCCGGTACCATTTTAATATTTCAGGGCGGCTTCAACCGACATATCATAATAGGGAAGGACGAATCTGAAAATTTGATTTCCTTGGAAACTGTAAGGTAGAAATTCCTTTCAGATGAAACGTAATAAATTGAAGAACCTTTACTTGAATTTTATTCAAATTATTCCGCTAAATCTTGAAGTGAGTTAGTTTGAATTATAATAATAAATTGTTTCGCTTTCCATCAAATTTTTCATACCAAATAAAAACCCCCAGGACATTCTTTTCCATTATCCTTTCAGATTGAAACGAATTCGGGACGAAAAATATTAATTTACATTCAAAGATCATAATCTCGGCTGGGAAAATTTGAATAACAATGGACAACTATTTTGAAAATCCGGCGATTCCATTCATGTATTACACCTACATTTACTTCTGCATTTTAATCGCAATCTATGTCTATGACCCAGTGTATCAACCAAATCCTTGGATAATTGAATTTCAGTCATGAAGCGTCGTCGGGCCGACTAAAAGTTCGAATAATGTCGCTGCCATTTACGCAAATATAAAATTACATTGAAATCCTCTTAAATGGTATAATGTGTTAAATGTGTAACGTCGTAGTCGGATACAATATTTGAACAGTATTTTGGGAAGCACCTCTCGTGCATGGAAAATACGACATATGCATATCGATGTGGCACAATGTGCTGTGTGCGTCACAGTTATCCATGCGCGCCGTGACGGCTCGATAGACAGGTAATACACGTACCACAGCATCGCTTCTCAAAGATGTATCGCTACTCTGTAATGTTCTACCAAGTACAAAGTGTCAGTGCCACCGACGTCGCACGTCTCATGCTTGTTGAGGAACTTTCCTCTCCCACACCTGGAGTCACGAGAATCAACGAATGTTTCATGCTCCCAAGGGACTCTTGGACGTCAATATTTTAATTCTCACCATTCAAACTCAGAGACGAAAAATTAACGAAACAAACGGTCATCATTTCGCACGAATTATCACGAAGTTTAAGTAAAAGAGCTATTGCAATTCACGTTTCATTAGAATAACGCTTAGAGGTATGATGGACAAAAAAACTGTCACTTGTGTGCAATTCTCTGAACACATATAACAGGAAGTGTATTATAAACTGGTGCGAAAAATCCCACAGGAAATTACACACGCGCCCAGGGCTGCGTCAATTTTTCGCGAGTTCAAAAAATAACATTCCAGTAATCGTGCTGACGTTATCATGCGTCACTGTCAGTCCCGACCTATGAATTTTACTGTCGCTACGTAGAAGTATGCAACAAATATTTATCACCGCTGCGAGGATGATTCAACATTTACATCTTAAATGGTCAATTTGGGGCGAATTCGTCTGGGCGTTATGGGTGTAGCTGCACGTTACGTGGGTGGAACAGAATGACCCACTTGTATGGCAATAAATGCCCCGGGAATAAGACAGAATGCAAATTTCGTTCAATGAGAGGAACGTCTGGTGTGAAAAGTGTGACTCAAAGAAACATCACGCGTTTCACGGAGAGAAAGAATAAGTATAAAAATACTTTTTGTTGCATAACAAACCAGCCGAGCAACCAGTCGTGGCATCTGTTCTACGAGGTCGAGTACCTGTCTAGTGTCTGACGCTGGAGAACTTTCGTAATAGGGTAAACGCAAAGCGAACGGACTGTGCGACCCGTTGCCCAACGATGTTAACATATCCTCGCTATTTAATCGTCGGCTATTGTTTTATTTGCTGCTGCTCTTCAATTTATTTGCTATTTGTAATTGACAATTTTTTTACCAAACATGCTCTGAGTGTTATTTCAACTTGAAACATTTCAATTGGGTAGAAAATTTTTTTTCATCGTTTATTAAAAGTTCTTTTTTATTTTTTTTCATTTATTGTGAATTTTTTTTGATAAACCGTGATGGCGGAACACTTTGAATAGTTAAAGTTACTTCACGCTAATAACTCGTCCATATACTTTTCGCATAACATTTCTTTGCATGTCATATTCACGAGGGTAGCGGTCGAATGTTTTACAATATCAATATCATGGCGTAAAAATATGAGCAGACACACACGAAACGTAAGACTGCTTTTTATTTGTGATACCATTTCAGGACACAAGGAATTGCTGGCAGCGTTCGATATAAAAGAATCACTATTTTGAAAAATGAACTGTAAAAGAGTTTTATTGTTTTTTATTTATTCATATCTGGCGGTAAATATTTTATTGTGCTCATTTCATTGTAAGTGACATCAAGTCCAACGAACTCTCATTAAAAATCATAAAGGATTTCACATTTTGAAACAAATGACAATGCTTGGAAATTTTAATGAAAACTTTATTGCAATGCAATGTTCGCACGTCAATCGTGGGGTTTTCATGAAAGAAGACTCGGATGAATATTGAAAGCTGCAAATGAAAAAAGTTTTGATTCGATGAATTCCAAATCGCGTGATTATTTCAATATTTTTGAGGGTAAGAAAAAATGAGTTGTTAGTAAACTCATATTTCTGTTTCCACAACCGAGTAATTCCCCAACATTGAATAATGGACAGAAAGCTCAGGTGTCTGCGCGTTTGCCGATGACAAAGTTTTAAAATTTCGTTATCCGTGAAGGCGAATAAGAAGAAACGCGAATCTGGTTTCATTTTCACCGATTCTACTTAGTACTTGAACAACTGCACCCACCCTCTTAACCGAAATCTCAAATCTCGGCAGAGTGCTTTTTAATGTACTCGATCATGCCAAGTTGCATAATATTTGTGATCATTACATTTCGCGGTTTATAATTTCGTTTAATTATGACTGCCGACAAATTGTCAACGAGTCATTAGTGTCACGATTACGGAACACAAAATAAAGTCAAGTCCCTACGTGGGTGCTGGTGAATGAACCGATCCATAATTTATTTGCTCTCAATTCGATGCCTAAGTACTGAAGATAAATTGTAAGTGTGCATTTGGAAACTCAAATATTTGAAATTCAGTTGAGTTTATTTTCTCACTTTCCGGAAATTGAAATGTAATTTAACTTTACATCATATAAATCTATTTTAAATTATCATGTTAAAAACCAGTTTGTCTTTGTAATCGTACTGTAATTTTTGGTTTGATCTTCATAATGCCCATTTTATTGCCTCATAAAAATGGCTTAAATCTCCTGTCTACACTCAAGAACAATTATTTCAACATTACTATTATTCTGTCCACTGTTTTCATTTTACGTCAAAAGCTTTATCCCAGTCTGATTTATTTATTCGACTTTTTTAATATATAATCATTTTTCATATTCATTCCGGGGGTGGTTATTCTTATGGAACCCACGAAAGCATAGATTTAGAGAAAGCTAAAAAGAGGAAGATAAGGAAAGAAATGTTTCGCGTTCAAGTGTAACGAAAAAACCACGACGGGTTTGGATTCGGCATCTTTATCAAAAGAATACACGAAGGCTATCACGCGGCACCCTTTGAAGTAGCGTTTACACATGATTGAATTGAAGCACACATTTAATGCGGCTACTCTTTTGATCGCGTCTACAAACATCCCTTGAGAATCTTATTCACGAAATTTAAGCATTAATCTCAAAGCTCATATAGACGGGCCGTTTGTTCAACGCATCGGCATCTGAGCTCACATTTTATTATGCATTAATATCGTGTTTGATACTCATTCCGAAGCGCTCTGAAACTGTAAGGCTGAATTTATCGCGCGAATTTAAAATCCGGCTTTAGCTTTTAATTAACGACGCACATTTATTCTGTAAACGTTTTTTTTTACAGGTTGCGAGATAAAAAATCAAATATCAGCGCAAATTTATAGCGAGAATATAAGTATAATGGCATAGGTGATATTCCCTTTTGTTATAAAAATGTTACAGTCTTTGTCAAAAAATTTAATGAAAACACTCCCTTTCACAGAAAATTTAACAATTTTTTCAAATAAAATTGTGTTTAACGTTGCATATTTGCACATCTATCTTGTTCCTGGTTGAAATACAATAACCGCAACATGCTCCAGTATCTGGTCAAGTAGGGAATATCGATCACGTCTGGGTAATTCTTGAATCCCTCGGTAGATGCAAGAAGTGCACTCTTTTACTGGTCATCTATAAAAAAAAGAGCTTTATTCACAGAAAATTTCACAAAACAAATCGGTAAAACATCTATATCTCGTTACGTGTAACGTTATTAAGCATTCATCACTGTCAGTTGCACAAGTGTCAAAGTCGGAAGACCTGTTTTTCAAAATAACATTGTATTTTTGGTTTTTTAGGGCATACCAGAGAAGAATGAAAAATCGACTTTTTGTGCTATCTTTAACTCGAGCTCTCATAAAACATGTCAGGGAGAGAGAAGAGATTCCAATATGGTATATACTTATAACATTCTATATTTCGAACCAAGTTTCCGGTGCGGAAATAGATGACTCAATTTTCAAGACCTAAGAAGACGTTTTACGTATTGAAATCATAAGTTTAGCAAACACCCTAGGCACACGCGGTATTAAATTTTCATTCGCCCGCTATTCATATCTCCTTTCTAATCAATCACTTTTCTGCGGATCTATTTTTCACAGACACTTCGAGAGGTCTGAGCTGCCTCGCTGCCTCTCGCTCTTTTTTGTGTGTGTTCATCGAAAATCGCGAATTCCCAGAAGCGATTTGTCGAAATCAGAGGGAAGCTCGTCTGCCATCATTTCTCACGAATCATCGTTTGTCAAAAATGACGACTAAGTGTAACAAAAAACACAACGACAGCCCGGAATTGCAAAGCATTGACCGAACGCTTTGTCACTGTAACACGGGCCGAGCAATTTTGTCGGATCCAGCGGAAACAAGCGAAGTGCAGAGGCAAAAGTGCTCGCAACTCGGAAGAAAGACTTCGTCATCTTGTTCTCTCTTTATCATGAATCCTTCCACTTCACGTAAAACTTGGCTGCAAGTCCACGCTGTGAACTTTGCCAGCACGTACTTGTTCTCCCACTCTAATAAGAGCGTCATTTATACTCCGCTCCAGCACCATGCAGCACACACCGAATACAATTCCCTGGCGCAAAAATAGTGGTCGTTGCTCTGAAAGCAATATCACGGAGCTTTCGATCAGCGTTTGTTTCGACGGATGTATGCTCTACGTCGACTGGCGTTTTCGATTAGCATCCTGAGCCGTATGATGTATATTTTATGTACTGCCACGCAATCCTCTCTCGAGAATTTTTTACGCGCCTCTTGTGCATCACACCGACCAAAACTTTTGATAGTCCTAGTGCTTTTTGACGCCTTTCATTCACAAGATTTATTTTGTTTGTTTAACAAACGAAAAAAACTTTCCTCTGTGATAAACAAACAGCTTTACGCGTACCAGGGATAAAGGCAACAGCGATTTTTTGCTACAATGAGAAACATTTAAGTGAAGACCAAAAGAAGGTTCTGAACCTGTTTTGCAAATTCGCTTCATCAATTTTTCAGCCATTCACAAATTCACGTCGATTCTAAACGGAAGTTTGTCTTGTTCGAGCTGAATAATTGATAACGATCGATTATCGACTATTTAGTTTGGTTGGATTAAGAAAAAAAAAGGGGTTCAGTTTTTGTGAGGTGAGGCGAATCAAGAGAAATAATAAAATATTAAATCGATTAAGATGATGCGTTTTTGAATGGATAAGATGTAACGAGAGACTTGAAGGCGGAAACATTAAATGTAATTCCGCGCATAGTTTCATACGTAATTGTATTAAACAAGCTTGTAGACATAATGCACAGTGATCGCAAGACACGTGTACACGAAAATAATATCTAGACGAACAAACCAAGTTGGGAAGCATTCGTTAATAAATGCGCTATGTGAGCTCACGTAACGAGACATAAAATCATTTCCTTATGAACACGCGTCGCTGTCATATTTTCAGAAGTAACTGCACTCTTTGCCGCAGCTGTTGTTAACTCAATTTCACCCAGTAATTGATCTTTATCACTAATAAATTGAGTTCAATTCGTTCGTGTTATTTTGTTTTAATAATCGGCTTTCGAAATTTGGACACTTGACATAGTCTGGTTTTTAGCACACGAAAATGTAGAACTTTTTTTTTTTTCATTATGAATGGCGACCTCTAATCTAAATTAAAGTGGCATATTTTTGAACTACTAACTAAATGGTTATAGAACTTTTGGTAGATTCAATCTATGAAATATTAATTTCCGTATGAAGTGAACAACTGACAAACAATATCAGCAGTTATTGAATTGTTTTTTTCAATTGCCTATAATTTCAGTTGAGCTTTGAATTCTCACGAGAGAAAAAAAAATCAAATGAAATATCAAACAAATAAAAATGCAATTCAAAAATGAAGTAGTTTTATTTGAATGTTTTTGATGTAAAGGTAATATCGTCATCAGTGTTATTAAAGTAATATTTGTTTAACCCAACCACGGTTGATGTATGATAACTTATCATCAGTCGACAGTTAATTACCAGGTAGTTTTAGACCGCCTTAAGGTACAAGTGGTTGAAATTACGAGCATCAGGAGGGCAATGGTCTGTTCGATTATAAGAATAGATTAACGTTAGATAATTTGGAGGATGTCTCAGACGCTGAGAACCTGCTTTAATAAACCGTCGCCCAGCGTACTAAGAGTCTTCCAGGGGGCGTCCTTTTAAATAGGAGAGAAGATTATAATCTGTTTTCGTTATTTATTAGATAAATAGTATCCATAAATTTCGTTATTCGCAGTTTCGCTGTGGATTCTCTCTAAGCTCACTTTATTATGAATGTATGCTTTATGGAGACGCAAGCAGTATTTACTAAAGCCCCGCGACATTTATCATTTTCAGACGTCGGATTTGGTAAATTGTATTTGCCGAGTGCATTATCCTTATCACTATACGAGACTGTTCGGACATCTTCATTTTTTGTTATGAAGAAGTTGAGCGTTTATTCGACTTAAGACTCGCGCGTTATTAAAACGGCCGAGGCACTTTCAAGATTTCAAAAAATTGTTTGTTAATATTTGTATTCTTTGCTGGGAGAAAAGTTTTTCAGGAGATTGAATTTAACAGACACAGTTTCGAACGGACAAAACTGCTGTTTGCTAACGAGCATTTTCGTTTGGACGTGAAAAATTATAATTAAGTTGATGATGCACCTGCAAAAATTGAAATGCTCAGTGATAATCATCGCTATTGCTGTTAACATTTTGTATTATTAATTAATCGATCAGTTGCGAATTTTCAATGAGGTTTAAGTGTATTAAATTCTGTTACAGTTGCTTGAATAGAGCCGATTTAATCAGGGTACATGATGGCATGGATTCTGCGGCCCCGACAATAGAGGTGTTGTGCAACCAAGGAGCAGAAGTCGAGGTACTTAGTACAGGACCTTACCTTTATCTCGAGTTCGTCGCCAATTCAGAGTGGCCGGGTCAAGGCTTTAAGGCTATATTCGAATTTCAACCGGTGGATGACACTATACATTCTGGTAAGTTCCAATTAAACAGTCAAAGTCTTACGACTTGAATGATCCGTAGATTTAAAAAAAAAACACCACAGATAGTCTGTCAAACGTTAACTGAAATCCAATATGTATCTCGAAACACTGAGTGCTTAGTCTCGCAGTTGCATAGTAATCAAATTTGTTGACGTGAAATTGGAAAAATTTATTACATCCAAAAAAGTATAAAAGTCTGTTATTAGGGGAAAAAAATATACAACAAAAAAATAGAACAAAAAGGTATACGGAAAAAAAGTCAAAAATACAAAACTATAACAAGTGTTCGCTAACTATTTGGTAGTCGCTTTTGTAGTAGAAAAAATTAACGCTTTTACATTTTTTACGAGTTTTTATTATAAATCATTCAATCAGTAAAGTTTAATCAATAATTACACGAGCACAATTTCGAAATTGAGATCTTAAAACATTGTGTAAGGAAGTGAGAGTCGTAGTTAGTAACTAGAAAGCTCCTTCGTTAACGACTAGTAATTTCCGTAATTAATGACTGGTAAAGCTTCGCTGCAAATACCAGGAAGCTAAGAGCCAAAAGCAAACTTATTATTTTTTAGAAGTAAAATTGTAGAAGTACAGTACATTAAAAACACATTTAATGTTTTAATATATTTGAGTTATTGGTAGCGAACTATAGCAGTTACTTACAAGTTTTATAAACAACATTTTTTTAATTACTCTCTTAATTTAAGTAAGTGCAAATTACTTCTTCGAAAAAAAGGCAAAACTTTCGACGTACCTTCCAAGCGCATTTTTGTTTATTCAAATTAACAGAGCCAAACGAATCAATTATTTCGAATTCTGTAAATGAACGTAATATCAATCTTGCTGTTCCACTTTTTTTGGATTGAAAAAAAATTAATAGTATAAGTCAACGTTTTGACAGTCATGAAATCCTGAAAGTATTAAATCTTCTTATTTACAGATCGTCGTCGGTAATGCAGTCCTCTACATTTTTAACAACCAATACCATAACATGATCAGATCTCCAGTTTTCAATATGATTTTCCTGTCGGCAAAACAGAAACCGTTTATGAACAGTCGGCAAATGAGCATACTTGGTGTGAAATATTTGAAGCAGAATACTCGGTCGATAAGAAATGTTCAATCCCGATAGCTGATAAAGATGGTCTACCTAATATATATATATAATAACATTCTAATTTGAATAATCTGATGCTATAATTGTGTATCGAATAAGGAATTATTTCAACTAATGCTATTGAATAAATTATTCTTTTATTTCACTGGTAAACATCTTTATCAGTTATTGGATA
The DNA here is from genome assembly GCA_025266255.1 of Trissolcus basalis. Taxonomy (NCBI): domain Eukaryota; kingdom Metazoa; phylum Arthropoda; class Insecta; order Hymenoptera; family Scelionidae; genus Trissolcus; species Trissolcus basalis. The sequence continues at coordinate 15,211 of JAAMPD010000743.1, read as the reverse complement.
CTTTTTATAATATATTTACCAGAATGGTTTGAGAAACAACTTGTTCGATGCCGTAGGCAAAATTCGATAAATAACTTAACAACTGTAATTGAGAATGTTTCTCTTGATAAAGTTCGATGAGTAACTTCGAAACTTAGTAATGGAAATAAGTGAAAGTATTAAAAAAGCAAATTAAACGAAATTTTTAATTAAACAGTCTGTGAAATATCTATATTTGAATCAACATTTGCAAGAAGTTGAAATTCACAAGTTCATACCGCACAGAAACATAAATCATTCATTTTTTGTTCAATTCCATCATTTCTTTAAGAAACGTTTGCAATTTTTGAATTACTCATAATTATTGCAAAAAATGAAAAATTTTAAAATACAATGATTCAATTTAAGTTACAAACATTTTTAAAAATAACAATTTAAATTTTCTAAAAAGTTTCAAAACATATTCAGTTTGTAACACATATTTCAGTAGTAAACCGTGATTCTCATGCGCCAAGTAGTATAACCAAGAAACGAGTCGTCCGTCCGGTACATAAGTTTCAAAATCAATAAACAATTTTCACATCATTATTTCATTTCATGAACCGGCAACATATTGAAACTCTCTCGGTTCTTCGTCGATACTTTCTTATTGGATTGATCTGATCACGTTAAGCCCTCCATTTCTTGTATAAAAATTAAATGACATTTCTATCTAAAATCCAAACTTTTTTTTATTTCATTCATTTATTTTGATAAATCGAATATCGCTGCCACAAGGCAATCTGTTTAGTAGATTTTTATTGTCGTTCTTCAAATATTTTTGCCCGTGCGAGCTGTTCAAAAGTGTCCGCGATGTGAAAGAAAGTAAACAAATAAATCTGTATGAATTCGGGGCATTGCTAGGCTTGCATTCTTTGAATCTCCACGAATTTATAAGGCAATGAATCATAGCTCGTTCGCGTTAAGGTAGATTGGTCATGTTCTAATGCGCACACAAACTCCCTTCTGTAATTAACGTTACTGTATATTCTCAAGATAATTACAATAATGTGTTACAGAGCCCGACAAGGTCGTCCCTGGGGCCGTTACCGCCAACCCAAAGTACTCGGTCATTGGACCAGCTGTCAGCGCAACCAGTAAGTACACATCCTAGCACATCAATGCGAGGGTCCAATTTTAAATTGGATAGTTTTCTCGTTATTAATTTCAATAAGAAACTCGTTTGCCTTGCGGACACTTGGTTCGACCTGAATTCGCTTAATGAGAGTGTCAGATGATCGCAGATCCTCTTAATGCTATCCACATAGGGAGCTGGTGGGAAAAAAATATTTAAATTTCCATGAGTGCTTTATTATTTGAATTTTTTAATTTAATTTGTTTGTCTTCCAGATCGATTATTTTCCGAATGAAATGAATGATTATCGATTAAAATGGATAAATTTTGTTTAAATTCAACGGCTAAATGCCGTTCGAATGAAACGAATTCAATTAGAATGTTTCAGTAGATGTGTATGTGTTGAGCCGCACTTAACTAAAGCCCAGCTGAGAGTCTGGTCGATATACTCTACTATCCATCTAATTAAAGCTATCATTGAACACCAAGTTTACGTCCGGAGAACACGTTTCTGACACATGCTAACTCTCCCAAACAAGACGTGTGCATCTTGTTTTTCAATTTAATGCAATTTCCGAGTTTATAATTAGTTTGCAAAATTATCATCCAAGAAAATAATTTGACAACAGTTATACAACATTTGTAAATCTTCCCATCCACCCAATTCAGCTTAGTTGAAATTGTTTATTCAACAACGCGCAAAAGCGGAATAAAGTAATACGCGGAATAAAAATATGATACCACAAAGCGTTTTTTAAAAATTATATTTTGCAGTGAACGAAATTTAAAATTCGAAAGGTAAATAAAAAGTAAAAACAAGTAAACTAACGGAGACAAAAAGCCGCTTGAAAAAGAGACCGTCAACAAAATTGCAAAGGCTAATGGTCTGCAAATAGCAAGCAAATATTTGTCCGACGGCTTTTATACATAACAAATAAAACAGTGGCAACTGTTCGCGATCAATTAGTCAGTATCAAAAGATGGGACGTTAGGCGCGCAGTGGTGGAATAGTCTGTTGAACGAGCCGTTCCCAAGTTTGCTCTGCTTAAATGTGATTGAAATACAAAATTAAAATCGTATTTCTCCGGATAGCGGCTTAATCGAATTTTAAACGAGTTAAACTCGCAGAGTAAAAGACATTGTCGCGCACGCAGTGGCCCGGGAACTTGATGCCAGTCTCGAAATGTTCTCCTCGCGATACAATATGGGACGCTTTTAGTACAAGACTTGCAGTAGACGTTACGACATGCAACAAAGTTAGCAAGAGCCTCGACTTAATAGTGTACGTCATTGCCTGTGTGCATTGGCGCGCATCCGCAACGTTGAATAGACAAGTGGAAACTTTGTATGCTTTTATGCAAGATAAGACGTTATTGGGTTAGGCTGAAACCTGACGATAAATCTTGTTGAAAAGTAATATGAAACACGGCATTCGAGCCGAAGCATCCACTCGATCTCTTTGCACAGCGAATGCATTTTGTCGATGTATTGTTTCGAGTTTTACGAGCACACTGAAATAACCAACTATGAAAATGTTTGCTCTTCTTCTTATCTAATGTCTTTGTTCATTTGAAAAGAGCTATAATCCTCAAATTACAATGCTAATGTTTATTTTCATGAACGCCTTTCGCTATACCCCCACCCCTCCCCCCTCTCAAAACGTTTTAAAAATGTTTACAAATTGTTTTACTGTTCATCGTTTGTTTCTTTGCACTTCGGGCTTCTCCAAACTTTTGTCATTCAAAAATCCTTCGCACGTTTTATTTTGTCTTTCAACTTTGGCTAACTGTTTTTGATTGTTTTCGCTTGATCAGTTACGGGCCCTTGTTCACGTTATTCACAGAATATTCTATTTCATAAACTCATGCACACTATCCTTACAAACTTGGCCTAAACCCCCAACGTACATCGAAATGATAGATTATACATTCGAGACGTGATTATCCTTCACTTTGACCTCGTTTTGTTCTTAAGTTTAGAAGTAATCTATTATTATTCTGTATGCATGACTGGATTCATGTGTACTGTAAGCTTGATTATATCAGGATCAGTATTATAGTTAGTTGTACTCACAATCACTTGTTTTCAACACAACTTGGGTGAATAAACAAAGAGAATAATTAGCGTTTAGAATATCTCAAAAATCACCACCTACGTCACAGAGTTAAACCCTAAAGAAACTCGTAAAAATTAAACTGAGTATCAAAAAGTTTTTCCCAACTAATTGATAACAGCTTTTTATATTTGGAACAATAAAGAAGACGAAGAATAGATCTTTTCTTGTAAAAAGTTTGCTTCTGTGAGAAATGAAAATTATCCAAATTTTGCTTTTCCTATTTAAAAAGAGAATTTTCTTCCAATTTGAAAGCAAACTTTTTCATTTGATTCATATTTTTTAATACTTTCTAGTATTAAAAAAGATTTCTTACCCAAAGAAACATACATTGTGATTGAAAAGATAGGCACGATTTTCAATTAACATTTTGTTACTCAGTGTTATGTTTATAAAAAAAAAAAATAAATAAATAAAATAAAAAAAAATTATATATATATTTGTATAAAAATGTTGAAAGTTTGATTTTTGAAATAGAATTCAATCCAATTTCGAGAATTTTAAAACAACATGATTTGTACGGTTTTGGTTAATTCAATTATCATGGAATTATGCTTGAATTGAATATGCAGCAATCGAACGAACAAACGAAATTTAGCGTTATTTACTAATACGACAGTAGATGGATTAGTGAAAATAATTCGATGTTGATTACAAACTAATTTCATTAAAATCAAATCAGAGACAATTAGTAAGTTTTGCCAGTAGGTAATAAAATACCATTAGTCAATTGAAATAAAGGAGAGGCAATATTGAAAACCAGTTCCACCGAAAGTTGTACCCAGTAGAGTATACATTTGTATCGAACAATCACGGACCGTCTAACTTGGTATATGTTTACAACGATAGTTAGTCCAAACTGTCCGAGAAAAGGTTAGAACAGAGACTGACTCAAGTCCAACTAAGTCGATGAAGGAGATAATTGGAAGCAATCTCTGAAACGTAGTTGATAGCCTCAAACGCGTATCGGCGTTGACTTTAATCAGTCGGTCTTGAGTATTAGCTGTACAAGAGATACACGCGCAAATACCTTAGCCGATCTCGATTTCCACTTGCCCAACAAACTTATTTGCTCATGTAAATTCTATTTCTTGTACAACCGAAAAGCTCAACTTGTTTTGACAGATCGCCGCTGAATTGAAAATTGAATTGATATTTAGAACCAAATCCAGTTCACAGGAATTAATCATCGGAGAGGAGTAGAATTTTCTTCCCTCTTTTTTTTTATTTTTTAATTTAAAATATCCCGAGTGTGCATAGCGATTGTCCATGTTCGCGCGCACGAACACTGGTGATTTATAAAAGTGTACGCGAAACCTGACAGGTGTTTCAATTTCACTCAAAAAATTAAATGATAATATGGAGGGATATTTCAGGGCAGAAAAATGTGTTCTTATTGTCTCAGACTTTTTGCAGATTAATGCCACCGAGATACTACAGTCCTCTTTTCATCTTTGCGCCAGAAAAATTGTCCTTAAAAATGTACACCTGCTCACTAAATGCCCACTTCTTTTCGAGAGAGGCATTACTCACAATGCACTTTGCCTCTTGCACTTTGAAAGAATTATGACTCGCCGGGCAAACAAATTTACATTACACGCGCTTTACAACTTTTCGCATCTTATATCAACGAAATAACCGGCAAATTATTTAACCCAGTTAAAAATACAACTTTTTTTCTCTCTCTCACAATTAAATGATACGTATGGTGTGTACTTTGTTGAACAATTATTGTTCTACATTCGCTCTTTTATAGACATCCATTTTGTGTCATTTGCCAGTTGCAGTTTGTACCCTCCTGATATACTTTGGTTAAACTATAACGCAGAGTAGAACACAAGAAGGTGCTCGTACGCTTTCATATTGCAAGTCAACTTTCATATGCGCTACAACGTAGTAAGTGCTGCAAACTCTCAACATAACTGAGAAAAGTAACATAAATTTTGCACGCGCCAATGAATTGAGCGCGGCTGAAGTTCTGATGCTGCATACATCGATGTGTTCTTTGCTCGTGCGATGACATTTTTATGTCCTTTTTATACGACACTACGCGCAACATAGAAAAACCCGATTTTCAATACGGAATTAACGATAAGCTTTCCGAGGGCTTGTTGTTCACTTCACCTCATACGGTTTACTTTGTTAGAACGCAATTTTTTTTCGTCATGTTAAAATGCCGAATTACTGTTACATTTTTCAGCCGAAGCTTAGCTTTGTAAAAACTTTACGCTCGAGTTTCGTTTAGGAATCATTTTTTTTCTCCCCCTCCCGTTTTGTTTTTGTTGTTGTCGTATTTTTGAAATCCACGTAGCAAATTGTTGTCGACATTTTTTCGTCACAGAAACGTTAATATTCGTTCATTCACAGGGCCCTCAAATGATTTATAGTTTTTTATTCCCTGCCGCCACGTGAAAACACGTCACAAAGTAAAGAACGTTTATTTTATACAATTTTGTTTTACGAACTCGCGTAAAACTTTTACAACTCACCTTAACAACATGTGATTTTGCTAAAACATAATTGATTATCATATTATACGGCTTTTAAGTGTGCAAAAGCTGGTTGGAATTGACTGAGGGGTAAAAAAAAAATCTCTTTGCACCGTCACGCTGACCTGAGATTGAAACAACCACAAAAGCGGTAATACATACACTCGTTTGACAATACTCAGGAGACTTGCCCGGCATAACTTACTCGCCGAGGTGAACTCTCGGGTATTTAAACTCAGATTGCTTGTCTATCCTGTCACGTACATTCTCAATATATCGCAACTGTTCATTGGCTGTGATGGTGATACCGCAAAGAATAAAATCTAAAAAGTTTCTCCTTGAGTGTGAAGCCCCTCCGGGGTACACGTAATATTGAAACACAGATGTCAGCCTTTCAGAAAACAATTACAGCGACGTCGAATTACTAGTCATTCCATCTCAGTTAGCAGTCTTTCATTTGGCATGATTCGATAATCGTATGGCGCATTGTCGCACAAACATTAACTGTCTCAAAACGAACAGCATCATTCAATTACCCAGTTAAACGAGACTTTTCATCATCGTTGTAGAGTTCTTGATCCGTTTAATTAATCGACGCGAGGTTGAATGGCTTACCTGGAACAGCGGGGCGGCGCGTATTTACATCACCAATTATTATTATTACAATTATTAGAGTCATTCCAACGCGGCCTCTCGCTTCCTGTTTGCAACAAAAGCGGTTAGGCGTTGCGCGTAGCAGGGGTTGACTTTAATGACACGGCATTTGATCATAATATAAAGCTGCGCCATAAATTGTACCCACCTGTGAACCATGATTATACCCACGCCGCGATAACTCCCCAACTTCGCAAATGGATCTTCTCTTTTGCGTCTTGATAAATATTTTATTGATTCTGCCATCAGTCACGCATTATTATCTGCCATGGTAATTCAATTTCCTCGGAGACATTTGCATTTTATCGAGAATATGCCAGTGGCTCTGCGTCAAACATTTGTGCCCACGCAAATATTCGCTTTTATTCGCCTTTATATCTCGCTCTTAATAATCTGATACCCATATTTGTAATTTGAATTTTGTATGCTATCCACGAGCCATTGGCGTATCGTCTCGAGTGCTTGTTTTTTCAATCGCTCGCACAAATTAGTCCCATTTTGATTTAACGGAAATACCGGAGGCTTTTGAATAATTGAACCGAGGCACGTGGAGGTGTTGTAGTCGAATTATGCCGCTCTAAAATATACCATTCGCGTAGGCTTGCCGCTCGAAAATGTAGTTTATGCTCGGCGAATTGTAGGATTCTTCATTCAATAATCGATGATGTTGCGCTGAAACTATAACGATGCTAAATTCCATAATTTATTGTAGTGTCATGAACGCAAATGAAATTTGCATAAATTCCGCGGCGTCGTAAAAAAATGATCCATTCGGAATATATCGATCAAATTTCCATGGTTGAAAATGTAAATACCTACCCGCGGTTTATTTCGCAGTTGTTGTTCAGACGATTGAAAGGAAAAAAAAAAAAAGAGTGTTCTAGCAATTTTGTGCCCCGATCGCGCTCGACGCGTTTTTTACTTGCTTTTCGATTTAATTAATTCGATTAATTTTTTTTTCATTACCCCTTTTCATTCGTAATGAGTACTGAAGTGAAATTCAGTAAGAATATAAATTCAACACATATCAACCGTTGTAAGAGCATTTCTAATTTCCGGCACAACCGCACTGGCTCGTAATTGCGTTTTGCTTTCTCCTTGCATTTTTCATACTCACAGCCGATAACAGCGAGTTTAATTATTTGTATGTGATTAAAAATCTCATTTAAAAAAAAATAAACAAAAAAGGGCTGCGGGATAATTCAAATAGAATTCAGAACAAGAATTCATCCTGTTATTGAATCGCGCCCGTTGGGATTATTGTTTTGCGAATCCTGTTCAAGTCATCAGTATTATCGCCGGATTACGTAACGATTGAGAGAGCGCTGGGAGAGTCTTTTGAATGATCGCGAATCTCAATAAACTTTTCATCTTGCTCATTTCTTTGCGACAAAATATAATCTGACTTTCACAGTGACACCTTTCTGGAAGCGGAAACGGGCAAGATAAAAGATGGCACGAAACGGCAATCTTTTTTCAGGATCGTGGCACAGATCTTATAAGCAAGGTCTCCGCCAAGTCCCGTAGCAATCGATGGGGAGCGTCCGCCAAATTGTTGGGCGATTCTTGAAAAATTCAATTCCGACCGTGTTGCGAAGCAGTAACTATGTTTATTATCTGCCGAAGTTGTGACGGCGTAATTGTTTTATCGGATAAAAAGTGCGCTACCAAACGATAAAATTCTGCGCGAGCACTTAAATCCGCTTTTGCGACATTCATTATTTATTGCTCGCGAAGATAATGAAGATTATTTTCCGCGTTATTGTCACGGCGGTCATTCTTCCCTCTGCCTTTTGTGTCTGATAATTATTTTTAATAAAATTTTGCTCCGTCTATTAAATTGAGTAATTATACGTTGGGACGGTAAAGTTTAATAACCCAAAGTCGTAAATAAGTACTAGCTTTCCTGTTAACAGTTGCAGTCTTGGGTTATTCCGATTGATGTTACACGCGGGACCGTGCCATTTTAAATATTACTCCGGTGATGATTATTTCATGCCACCGCAGTCCGAAACTATGTGCAACTACAACTAGAACATGGCTTAGCGCACTGCGGTGGTCCTCCTCTGAATATTTTTGCACGCGCATACATTGGTAATATTTGCCTGAAATACGAACGCTCTGTCGATGAAAAATTAATTTTTCCACAACTTGTTTGCCGAATCGATGTAAAAAAAAAAAAACGAACGCTGAAAAAATCTATGAAGACGAACCATCGAACGTCATGTTCGAGTATTGCATTTATAGAATTCGTGTGGAGCCTGGGTTACGTACCGTCATTCGTACAAAGGTAATTATGTACGTTGCGTGAAAACGTATAATGATTCGCTGAAGAACGGTACACGTATATTCATTTCAATGTTGAACCAGAAGTTCATTGATACACTCAAGTTCTACGACTTAGCTATTCACCGTTGCAGCTCCGCGGGATCCTCCCCTCTTCGCGCGGTAGTTTCTATTCACGAGCCTCCGCTACTATACAAATGCTTCCTCCAACTTCAACTCCTCACGCAGAGTAAATAGAACATTGAAATTTTATGTTCTCGTTCTTTTTAACGGCAAACTTTTTTGCGTTCGGTGAGCGTGTATGGTTAGTTATCGAATTTATAAGTCATGTTTATTAACACTTCGATTTGAAAAAAACTTCGTCCAAGTTCAAATTAGGGTGCAAAAAAGTGTAAAATATGCGTGAAAATAGTTCGCTTTCGCGAGAATACACGAAACAGGAAACATGCCGCACCAAACTTTAATGCGCCCGCAATTTCTCCGAGCTTTGTGTTAATATTTTTTTAAAGAAAAGAAAAGTGTATTAATTTTCTAGAGAGATCATTTTTTACCAACATTATGTGTCAAGGGACGTCTACTTTGTATTAGCAGTTTATTTATTCACAAAAGATGATGAGTTTTGATGGGGGAGGAAAAAAGTTTATATTGTGCTACACGATGGCAAATTAATTTCTGACTGTTCATAAAGTTACGGATTTATATACTATGCAAAATTACATCGCCTATATTTCAAAGTTCAACTTACTACAAACTCCTGCTAACCCATCAAAATTAATCCATCCATTTTCTATCAGATTTTTATTCGTTCGTTTTATTTTAATATAAGAGAAAAAATCACCGAGGGGAAAAAAACTGCAAAATTAAATTTTTGTGGACTCAGATTCTCTTTTTTAGTAGGAGCACAAAAAAAAGGAAAGTTTGAAGTTTATGAGGTGACAAGACTGATAAATCTTTCGCAAAGTTCTTCATTGTAAAAATTAATAGAACTATCGGATCGCTGTTTGTTATCATATTTTCTCTTTATAACGTGAAATAAAACAATTGCAACACGTAACGGAAGTTGAAAGATGAAAATAACGTTCTTAGCGCCAACTTTTCGTCGAAGGCTTTTATCCGTGCGTCATCAGGACGTGCGTTATCACGAAGTGAATTATTAAGGTGGCCGAGAAGCGGAAGTCGAATATCGGCGACCATAACGCGCCATGCGCCGCCTGATAAAGTGTGCGAGGCGACTTTCACGCGGTTCTTTACTCGAGAGTCGTTCCTCACTGTCTTGACTCCGGAGCTCGTTTAATCTCAGAGTTAGACTTAGCGTCAAGAAATTTACTTAGATGTCCGAAACTCATGTCTTTGCACACTTAAGCCCTTGGAATAATGGTCCAACAAAATCGTGACTAAATCACAACTTTTACGTGTCGTGTTAGGGAAACAAAATTTTTTTGAACCTTTTGTAAATATAACAGTTAATCCCTTGAGAAAAAAAAATTGTATTTAACATTTTGGCAATGTTATTTTTATTTCCGTGTAACAAAAATAGAAAAAAAATATTTTCTCGTTGTTATATTGTTGGATTAAAGCAAGCAGCTGCATTCCTTAAAAGTAAAAGATTTCAACAAGTTTTATGAATTACAAGCTAAGAACAAAAACGGATGATATCTGGAATAAAAAAATAGTCGAGGAACAAGGAACAGTGGAAAGTAGCTTTATTTCCGGAAACATCATGCAAAAGGATGGATTTTTTTCAATTTTAAAATTGTTCGTAATCTGTTTCCCTTGAATGAGGAAACATAAAGCGAATCAGATCAGGTACAATGCATTGCGACGTAATATGTGCGCCCAACACTATTTCTCCTTTCGCCTCGATCAGCCACACTATGCTCTTCATTATTACGTCCCAATATACAGTGCTATTGCACTCTCCCTGCTGTTCAACTAAGACTAATTCAACATCCAGTATAGCCGTCGTACATCGTGCTTAATTCGCCACTGATTGAGCATCGATCTCAGTTTCCGAACCAATATAATGTAAAGCTCTGTTGGGAAATATCAGTGGCTATCACAACTTTGAAGCTGTTCGAATTTCATGCGCTTTTTCTCGCCACTTTGTTTTATCATCGTTTTATGACACCCGTCCCAAGATAAAATGTTCACATCTTAACTTTTATTATTTTATGCTATTTTTATCGTTGTCATTGAATTAGTGTTTTTTTCTTTTCATTTTGTTGGATACTATTTAAAAGGTGTTCATCAAAGGCGCCGATTGCCTTTTAACTTTATATCAAACACACAAAAATGTTATATCAAAAGCGTCAAGACATGGGACGACAATTTAAAATGCATAATTATTTATTACAGGAGAAAACAATTTACACTTTGATCCGACACAGACTTTTTACATCAAATTGAACAAAACCATTTATTCAATTTGTTGAGAAATTTAAACTATTTTTAAAAATGAAGTTCAACAAACTGAAAATTTTTGTACGAATTCTTGACCATATGCAAGAAACGATCCTTATGAAAATTATAATTCTGTATTGTGGAGCCAAGAAAAAAAATCCGAAAAAATGAAAAACATGACAACCCATGCTCTGAATGGAAGGAAATGGAAAATGGTCGGATCATTTAAGCAAAAGCTCTTTTTGAACGTCAATTGAAGTGTAAAAGCAAATTGGAATTGGAAATTTAATTCTTTTCAGTTGACCCTGTTGAGTTCTAAAAAAAAACTTCACATCGAAGAAATGGAATCTTTTTAAATTTGTTCTGTGCAATTTTTCTTATGAGTTCTTTTTGTTGTGTTTTCTGACTCTGTCCTGTTATTTAACACTTTATTGTAAAACTCATGTTTCATTTACTTTTTTGTTTGTCCAACTCATATTTCCGATGTTTGACCACTTGAAAATAAGATATTTCAATCAATTCTACAAAAAAAGACATTCAATCACAATTTATATAACCAAGGAAATATCTCTCGGAGTATTTTTTTTATTTTTTACACAATTGGTGAAATATAATTGGTCGAAAATAGTACTTTTTTTAAATGTTTCTCGTTGAAGTTCAAGTATTGCTACGTTGAATGAATGCAATGAAAAATATTTGTACTGCAGTAGATATATTTTCTAGTTGTTGCAATGGTATTTTATTAGACAGATTTTTGTTTCTAGTTTACGATAGTCTTTTTTTTTCAATTCGTAATTGGCAATGTTCTTTTGTTACACACTAGTTATTCGTCGTTGGAAAAACAGTCTGGAAAAATCAAATATAAAGAAAAAAAGTCAATAGTTTTTATTTCTACCGTGTTGTTGGATTGTAGTGTTTCAATCTCTCAATATTCGTGTCGGTGTTTTGTCGTACAAATAATATTCTTCATTTTGATAATTTATATCTCGCGTGTTATATTTAATTAATTTCCTCGTTTCATTACTTTTAGACCACGCGTATATCTGTACAACATACATAATAATTATTGAATTGTATTATGTACAATTAATTAAAATTACCAAAATTACTCATTAAGGACACGCATAAATAAATAGAAGATGATAATGAACAAAAAATGTTGTAAAAGTTTGGGGGAAATAAATCGGACGAGCAGAACCTTGCGATCGTATATTGAATTTATATTTACTCTCCGTCCTCAAAATGTAATCGATAGCTGTCTTCGTCGTTACGTCCCGCATAACTCAAATTTTCCTTTTTATGAAAATTTATATTTTCTTCTTTTCACGATGCATTCATATATACTCATGTTGTCCATGAATCATAAAAAATCGACAAAGCTGAGAATAAACTTTTTAATACTCTTTTAAAATTTTTCAAAACTTTACAACTTGTTGACTACTTTGCACAGAGTAATGATTACTTTGTGTGCTAAGTACTATCTACTTGGCAAAGCTGACATTTTGCAAAATTAAAAAAAAAATAGTCAGCACATACTAAATATATATTCTTTAGTAAATAAAAATATCAGTTGATTCATAGGGAAAGAATTACTTACTCAGAGTCGAACAGTGTTACACGCTGAGATATCATAATTCCAGATTTTACGAGAGACCGTTATAATAAAGCACGCAGCGCGATCCGATCAAATGACTGTTCTTTTGTCTCGTGGAAAAGTTTTGCGACATTTCACGGGATCTCCGAAGCATCCGCTGAGAATGCTTATATTAGCAAGTTATGGCCTCACCGATAAAGACTTCGGTCTGCGCGACTGGCGCGTTAACTTCTTTCGCGTCGCCGGCATAGACGACTTCCGGGAATAAAAGACATTGGGGTCACTGCAATTATCATTAGTCGTGTACTTTGGGCCGCAAAATTTTGTACGGAAATTCGCGTCGACCGAAATTTACTATCAAAAATTCCAGCTGGACAAAAAGCGTTATTTATTCTGTAAAAATTATGTGCGGCACGAAAATGACGGCCGGTGCAACATAACGCGCATGCCGAGCAAATTTAATTTAATTGGCGGGCCAAAGCTGTATTTTTCGTATTAATCCAGTCGCGGTGGTTTTCATTTCGATGTCGGTACGATTTAATGAAATGGTTTTCCGATACGCGATGTGTTATTTCGGAAACTAGAAGTCGGCATGTTCATTGTGATAATTAATTTATTACTTCAATTTTTATCAAGTCCTATGAGGATAGATGAAAAAAAAAAATTAAAAGTTTAATTTTTATCAAAGTTTATCTTTAAAATCATTATATTTTATTGTTAATGTTTATTACAAAACTTTTGTTTCAGCCAATCGAATTTGTAATTAATTTTGGATAATAGTTTATTATTGTTAAATATTGATTGGTCGATTGAATTTTTTTTTGTTACCGTTAATTCGTGATAAGGGACATAAAAGATAATTATTGTTATCATTAGGGATGACTGTGTCGTCATAGGTAGCTGGTACATTACGCTCTGAGCATTCGGGTTTGAGTCAATTACGTTCGTATCCAAGCAGATAGCGGTCTTCGGGGATATACATACATTCGCAAACTACTCCTAACCGGTTGGCAAGAGAATGCATTGTACTTGAATAGGGTGTCATTGTACGTCTATTGTCCATTTTCTACAACCGCCAAAACAATTTGTCAACTTGCCGCAATGTAAACGTACGAAAAAGGTATAACACGATTTAATTGGGGGAAAAACGCAGTTTCCGTTTGGGATGAGGTGTGAAAGAAATTTTTGTTAAATGTAGAGTATTGTAAGGTTTAATTCGGCATTAAAAATTTTATATTACACATCATTTTCATTGAAGCTAAGTAAGAATATCTGAGTAGACCAAATTGTCATTATGGTTTCATGAGGTCGAATGCGGTGGGATTTCAAAACGAAAAGCGCCAGCGAAACTAACTTGCCGGCAAGTCTCACCTTTTGACCCGCTTGCATTGCAGTTATGAGGAAAGAGCGTAGGGTGTGTCGGCAAATGCGCGGGGACAACTGAGTAGCAACAGCGCCAAGCTGACTTTTGCTTTTACCTATGCTCAAAGTAGATACCATTTCGGGTTGCGCTTGAATTTTGTTGACGTTACGCGAAGCACGCGCGTTCAAGATTTTCCATAACGCCGTGACCAGATGCGCGATGTGAACCGGGATAACGCTTTTATTCGATTGTTATTATTGCTTTTTATGACGGACGTACGAGAAATCAGGATAAAATAAAGTGTAACATTCTTTTCTTCTTGGGGTCTAGGTTTTTTTTATTAAAATCAATAATATCACGTAGAATACATACATTTATGCAGTACACTTCTGCATTACATAATATTGTATAATTTTTTAGACGACTACATATAATGAAAGTTATATATGTAAACGTTTCATGGGAAGTAAAAAGTTTTAAGATAATCCCCGGTTTTTAATGAAAAAGTACTATAAGTACGTCTTAAACTCTACAATCATTATATGTAATATAGATGACGTTAAACTTTTTATACTAAGCAGTATATTTCACTTTACAATATTCGTTTTACTCCTTCTACTAAAAAAACGCGTGCTTGCACACAACTATTAGTGACGGATAAATCAGAAAGTGTATCAGCCAGCTTTTGTATTTTGCTTATTTTCTATTTTATTTTGTGCATTTTTAGCGTACAACTGAATTTGCTAAGCAGAAATACTAAACAGCTTGAACGTTTTTCAGATGCTGCACCGTTTAAAAATACGCACGAGCTTTTTTTCGTCTAGCCTTTTGTACAGTTTGTCTTTAGTTTTGTCGCCGACCATTTAGTTGTGAACAAGACCACGACAAACTGCTTCTAATGCGTCCAACGATGCGCAACCAATAAAACTACGGATAGGAAAACTTTGCCGCATGGTAAAAGTGCGCGGCGCGCGGCCAAAAAAGATGAGCTGCGATGGAACACGACGCAAAGTGGGTAATTATTTTTCAGGACAACTTCTTGACAGTCGCTAAAGCACATCGTTATCTTTTAAAACACAATCTATAGTTGTCGCGCCACACTTTCTTATCGAATAATTCATACTGCCTTTTTAAGACGAGATCTGTTCATAATTGAACTGCACAAGAGATAACACAAAATTTTTTCTTCCCGAATCTTTATTTTCCGCTACATCAGCGG
>JAAMPD010000742.1:38092-48832 GCA_025266255.1 Trissolcus basalis | reverse complement strand
AAAATATAAACCAAATGTTATACTTGTTGCTGAATATATTTATACACAAAAATATATTTTGTTTATATTTTCAAAATATATTTTCGTCCGTGCGGATCTTTTGCGTGTTCCAATTGAAATTTAAACTGTTTAATCATGAAATCTCTTTTCTTGCTTTTATTACGAAATTGCAACTTATCACAAGTCAACTTTACAGATAAATAGGTTAAGTTAATATTTTCTTCATGAATTTGTGAACGTGAGAAACATTTTGCAGATATTTGAAAATGTGATTTTAAACTTCTGTAATTCAATTCTTTATTTAGTGTAAAACTATTCTATATTTAGGATAAAGCTGGAATTCAAATGCGTATCGAACTTTTTTTTCCCCCAAGTGTTATCAATACCGTATTAATATATTGACTTTAGATACAATTTAGATAGCATGTAATGTATATGATGAAGATGTGACTGGGTGTATAATTACGATTGGGGTATACAGTTCAATAAGCTGAACTTTTTTATTCAGTCCTTAATATAGTAATATGGCACGAACCAATTACTAATAATTACTCAATCGATTACATAATGTGGTAACATCAATGAAGTGGATTATGAACGTTAAATTATTAGGATTATATATTATTTATTAATGAACACCCCATGTTGCACGTTTCTAATATTAATTTAATGAAACATTGCTCATTTTTTCCGCGCGATGAAACATCCTTTAGATAGGGAGGAAAAAAGCACCTGCTTATCCATAATCGATACTTTCAAGCTTTTTTTGCAGTTTGTATTTGATTCTGTGAATTTTTCTAAACAGAATATTATTCACACCCGAGTTTACCGTAATACGGATACCAAATATGTCTATTCATAATGTACTTATACAAAAAAACGATCGAATCGTTTTTATTGTCATTGTAAAAGAAGTTTGAGAATTTGACGACATTATAAAATTTTGCCCAACTAGCGTCGAACAGTATTGAAGAGCTCGAATGATATTGAACTTTTCATAAAATTATCCGCAGTTTAGCAATTTCATTTGTAAACTTTCGGTTAAATTCTATTCTGCCTAACATAAGATGATTTTCATTTTAACTGGACAGTCTTAAGTTTTAATCTAATATAAACAAGTTGAGTTAAGAAGATATTGAAAGTTTTGAAAGTTATTTTACAAAGATTTATTTGAGCTTCAAAAATTAAATCGAAAGTTTTGATCTTGAATAACTTAATTTTATATGGGCGATAGTCGTTTAATCGGCCAAAGTTATTATACATTCAGTATTTAATCCAAAAATTATTCGCCAAATGAAATGTTATAATTGCACTACTCCAATATTCATCATAAGTGATATCAATCAACACATAGTCGGACGTATCAATAAAGTGCTCAATTTGTTCCTCAAACATCATGTTTCAGGCAACGTTTTTTCAACCTTGCGATTTGCAATCATTTCATGCTTGCAAAATCCTCATTTATATTTATATTTTACAGTCAACAGTAGCTTTTCATTTATAAACACAAAGTTTCGGTGATAAGCAACCATTCACCTAAATCATACTTCTTAATATGCACAACATATTATTAGCACTACCCTCTTTCCCATCTGACTCTCATTCTGCTTTGTAAGTCGCATGCTTATGTACACGAGGCTTTACACATATTTACTAAATCATGAACCTTCGACACGGGTTGAGCTTACGTGGCCAAACGAAACTTTTTCACCAATGGCACGATACAAGTACACGTAGTTGTGCTGTGTACTCTTCCACCTACTAACTCGTGGGTTCATTTAACAGGTCTTCGAACTTGAATAATAACATTTTGATCACTTGGTATGTATTACGTCAACACTGATTAATAATTCATCATTGCTTTTAAACTTCTCCGTCGAACGTTTCCAACAACGTGTATGAAAAACACACAAACACACACGTGTTTTTCTACATCATTATTTTTGATTCTCGGAAATGAACATCTGTTTGATAAATATTGAAAAATAAAAAATTATGTTTTCGATTTAAACAAACTTCAGCCGAACGGGCTGATGTTTATTAAAATTGTGAAAATAATGCATTAATCGGAAAGAAACAATGGAGTGTTATTGAATCCTGCATGAACTTTAGTAGCGCAGAGCGATCGATAGAAACAAAAATACCATGGTGTTAATGTGTGATAGGGAAAATAAAATGATAAAAAGGAACTGCTCGTTCATTATGAATGCTGCATGTATTTCAAAGTTAAATTTAACGTAGAAACTTGATATTCACATCGAGATTCATGCTCGTGAAATAAAAATTAAACTCCACGTCTTGTTGCAATATGCAGGAAATAAACGAAAATAAATGCACCGATTGCTTATTAATGAAAATTATTATCGTTCGGATTCTTCTCGGTGTTTTTTTTTTTTTTTTCATTCCTTTTCAGTTTCTTTTTTTTTCTTTCAACAGTAAACTTTTTTAACTCGCTCCGAACCTTCTCCACATCTATATCAAATTTTCTGCGTCGAAAGTAGAGCATAATAGAGAATTTCTGTGAAGCAGAGTAACACAATTAGACAAATTACTTGTAGCAGACGACTGAAAGGTTCGCGTTATTCGAGAGTTACGTAAATATTCAACAGTTTTATGAACTTCATTTTCACCGTTGTTTAATGAAATAAGTGATTAAACATTCTTTTGTGCAACTCGCCACAAAAAGGTTCCGTCAAAATGAGTTGATAAGTTATTTGAGTTGCGGTGAAAAGCGGCGCGGAAACACGCGGCCGAGATAGGAAGGGAAAAAAAACTCTCGACGTTATTACACATTTTCGCCCGTGCGCGTTCCCGTACCGCTAATTCGCGTCGCACAATTAACGAAAATAATAATGCCGCCAACTGCGAAACAGTTAATCCGCTGGACATCGTTTACCCATCATACCCGACGTCGTCTGACGTTCGAAAGCGCACGGAGGGAAATAAGCCCTGAAGGTTATTATCTGTAATCGGTATTTTTCATACGGTTGTGGCAACTGACGGATGGACGAGCGCTGTTTTGATGTTATGCACCGAGGGACTCGAACGTATTATCAATTTTTTCTCCGTCCGCCGGCGGATAGCTCGCGGTCATCTCAAACACAACGTTTTCGACTGGACAAAAAATTTTACCCTCCATTGTGCTTCCCACGTCACGTCTACCTCAAAACAGTGATCCTCTCGAGAATTAGTCAGACACGATAAGATGACGGACTACACCAACGCTGAAAATAGGATTACGGTTTTAATTATCCCATTATTACGAAAATGTTGATTTAATTAATAAACAACCGTGCGAATCATGATAATGAATGTTAATTAATAATATTTAACAATAATTAATTGATAAGATAGCGTTGTTCGGGGTGGGTGCAAAAAGGGCGCTGGATTTTCGAAAAAAGGTTTGAGATTCTCGGTAACTGTTACACCGGCTGGTTCTATCTCTTGAAACAGGATCTACCTGTTTTTATCGGCTCCCAGAGAAGAGGAATAAATAAAAGTCTAATCTCATGAAAGATAATCTCATTAAACTTATTGCCATAAATAACGATCATCCAAAACCTACACCTAAAATCGCCAAAACAAATTGTGTACCAACGTCGGACAATAAAAAGCAGCGTACTGCATTCGAGGAATCGAATTCTGCCCACTTATCTCCGCCGAGTTTGTCTCTTTCCTCGGAGTAATATCAGAATTTAGTGCGAAGTATTGAACAAACATTGTCGCATCTGCACTGGCGCGCAAAAAAAAAAAAAAAAAGGAAAAAGAAGGAGAGGGTAAGGGGCTTTGAGGAAGAAGTCAGGAGATGTAGATAGCGCGTTCGAATCGAAGGACAGGAAACGTTGAACGAAGTGGCTTCCGGTGAGTAGAGTGGAGATTGGCTCGGCGTGCCATTTTTTTACTCGCTGTGCATCCGATCTCATTTCAGATATTCGAATCGCCGGTTGGTTAGCCACTTGGCCGAACGGTGGCGCTGGCCTTACGTGATTTCTTTTCCATTTCCAAATAACGGCCTCGAATATCATTTGTACCAGACATCGGCCGCTCCTCCCCTTTTATGTTGCGCCTGGAAAATTCGATCGGCCACTCGCTTAAATCACTTTTGTTTCGCAATGTCGGCATCATTGGGTTTTATCGTTTCTGTGTTAGAATAAATATGTGTCTGTCCCATATACGTCATGTCTCTGTTATGTATTATCACTTCATCTACTCTTATTTGCGGCTCAACTCGGGCTCGCACGAACCAGATCAAAATTAATCTCCATGGCAACGCGGGTCTAATTTTAATTTTGAAATCGCTTGCTTTGATAATGAATAACGTTTTCGCTTTTGCGAAACATTTGTAACGGGTTCAATTTGCCGACCCTCGTCCCGAACACATTTTTTTTCCAACGATAATGATATTCGAAATGCGAGATGCAGATTCATAATCGAAAATACTATCGCATGAAACTGGTTCGTACCGACTAATCAATTGATGCCAACCCCTTCACCCCTCGTTTTTTTTTCATCGAGGGATATAAATTTCAAATATTTGCCCGAAAATTGCTCTCAACAGCATACAAGTTGTGAAATTGTATTTGCACAAGAGCGATAAGTTGTCAAACTTTAGCGATTGTCAATTGTGTAATACATGGCAGAGGGAGGTGTTAAAATGACAAAAAAAAAGTTTTCTCTCCAACCGACGAAGGAGGTGGAAAAAAGTTATACGCCCTGGAACTGCGCACGTGAAGAAAAAGTCGTGGTACAATATATTTATCCTGAACGCGATTTCGCAAACCGCAAACGATAATTTGCACTTTTATCACTATCAATCTTCATTATGTTGGAAGAAAAAAAAAAAAGGGAATTTTTTACACAACAACCAGCCGCAGATTATAACCAGTTAACGGTTATAATTTCTTCATAATTTATTCATTTTTGAATTATGCAAATTTTCTTTTCTCTTTACTTTCCATTATGCGACACGAAATAATGATTTCACGCATAGGATATTTTCTTGAGAAAACAATATACACCGAGAGCGACATGCCTGTTAGGCCAGTCACTGGACTGGAAAAGATAGGGACATCGAAACACGCTAGGCGGATATCGCGCAACCGAACCGGGAGCTATCGCTTTTGATCACAGTTCTCGGGCACCGCGTGTTGCTCACGATCGTTTTGGTGCATGGCAACCGAGGAGCTTTGCTCCGATCCAAAGATGCCGTCCTTTCTTGCATAGTGTCAACTTTTCACGCTTTGACAGTAAACCGACGAAACTCATTCGATCCTGTCGATCGACTCCTCAACTTGAAACTAACTAACTTACTCATTTCCAAAAGTCCATGAGCCGCGCTAATTGTGGTTTCGTGCTACGTTTCGTTGCGGCACCGCACGCACACCTACACAAAGACCTAATTAACAGTCAACATGTTTCTGCAGTGTATACTTTTCTTGTTTCAAAAATTTGTGACTCTCAAGTGACCAAAGAAAAACGTACACGAATGCGAATAAATTAAGTTTCTTTTACCTCTGTGCAAAACAAAGATCAGATTTTTATTTTGAAGCTGAATTTTTTTTTCCAAGTTTAAACAATGAACAAAAAATGTACTTCGATGATTGGTACATTTTTTTTTTGTGAATATTTTCAAAAATTAAGCTCGTTTTATACTATAGTAAAAAACAAAGATTTTGAAATAAAAACCGAATTTTTATTCTCAGCGTGGATATTTTCAGAAATGAATGAAAAAATATCAGTGATAATTTGAATTATTTTTTTGACTTTTTTTATGAATCAAGTTTATTTTTTGGCTATGTAAAAAACATGGATCGAATTTTTATTTCAAAGTTATTTTTGTCGAAAGATGTTTTTGACGATCAATAGAAAAAATATATTTTAATTGCATATGAACAATTGTTGGATTTTATGTAACAAAAAGTATTTTTTATAAAAAACATTTGGACGCTGAAATATAAGTTTATTCTTTAAAATAAGTTTTCATCAATAAATGAAAAGGAATTACCCCGATGATCTGAAAAATTTTTTCGATTTGCAGGAAGCGGAAAGTGCGATCGGTGCGATGAACGGTCAGTGGCTTGGAAACAGGAGTATTCGAACGAATTGGGCGACTCGCAAACCGCCGGCACCTAAATCGGAAGGTGAGTTTTGCTTGTGACAGTTTTCTTGTACGATCTATCTCGCTTACTAGTAGTTGACGTTCTGTGTTCCTCGACGTGCGTTTGTAGCTTGTCGTATAAATAGTGTGTGCTCGTAAAGGACGAATGCAATCATTCGGACGAGCAGCTGTAAAAAGTGCATATGAAAAAATGTAAAAAAAAAATAAACAGCAGCACTGAAAAAAAAAGAATAGTAAAACAAAGCTGAACTAACAATAAAGGGTGAGATGAAATGTCGAGTCATTACAAAACGGTGCAAAATTAAATACACCCGGGATGATTTATAAACCTATTTTCAATTCAACAAAAGCTTTACAGAAATCAAATTCCATCATTCGGTTCGCGGCGGGTAAACAACACATTATTATTGCGAATAATTTTATAACCGCGAGACTGAAATAAAAATATGCATCCACATGATTCGCAAAAATGTTTCCAGCCTGGAGTGCATTCGTGTTTGCAGTAAAAATAAACTTATTTTTGCAGCGCATCGAAATAACAAAACCAAACTACTTGAATTCAACCGCGGCAATATTACAAATATTATGTTTTCTATGAACTACTTGTTTATCCAACGTAATTTGGGAGGCAAGATGCAACCAAAATACTCAACGTTATCGATCAGTACTGCAGACACAATTACGAAACTTTTGTCGCATGTTAAAAAGCAGAGGGGGACCCCGACGTGCATGTTTCACGCATGTTGCAAATTGATGTCAACGAGTTTGCGATGAAAATGCGACTTCAGGATGATTTTTCGCGTCGAGTTTTGTACAAAAGAGTGGCCGCTGACAAGGGTCTTCGTTACACCGCGCGTTCAGCGATATTCAGCGTTTGAAAAGCTCGGCTCTCGTCGTTGGAGTGCTTACTAATCGTCGCTGTTGGCGGTAGCAAATATACAAGTGGCATTTTTTTTTTCGCTCATCGCGTCGGGTCGCGTGTCGAGTAAACCGCTCGCTGCTCGTTCACGACAATCCTACTTTGCGTCGGGGGAATTATGCGAGACAGTTCTTATCGCGAAGCAATGTACTAGTGACAATAAGCTTATTCATTCTTTCCATAAAACGAAAAATCCCCTTGAAGTGAGCACCGACTTACAAGAGAATCTAAAAAATTAAATAAAAATCATAAAAAAAATAAATCTTGCAAAATTAAAAGAAAATTTTTTTCAAAAATCCGATAACTTATCATTTAACTTGTTGTATTTTATTTACAAAAATAACAAGATGTAATTATTCGAAAATTTATCGTTCAAAAAGCAGACATTTTTTCTAATCATTAGAGAAATCATTGGAGTACATTTGTTTTTGTATTTTATTTTCGAAAATAACATAATCTAATCACCAAGATTGTATTCAAAAGTGAATAATTGTTTCATGGATTCGAGAAATTATCAATGTAAATTATTGTTGTGATATTTTATTCTGAAAAGTAACACAATGAAATTATCAAAAAGTTCATTATTTTAAACTTATAAACGTATTTATAAATTAGAGTAATCAACAGTCTAATTATTTTTGTTGTATTTTATTTAAAAAAAAACAATTTAAAAAAAGAATTTAATCACAAAAATGTAATATAATAAGAAATAATTGATGTGAATTATTTTTGCGTATTTGATATTAATAAATAACACGATGTAATTATTCAAAAATTCGTTATCATAAATTCATAATTCCGTATGCCCTATATATACCATTCTGGTTAATAATAACAAAAATTAACAAAAATAATCACAAAGAATGTATTGTTTAAAATTAATCTTGTCTCATAATTATACAAATTATCAATTTAAATTATTCTTTCCATATTTAATTTTTGAAAGTAACAAAATGTGATCATCACAATATTCATTATTCAAAATGTATAAACGTATTTATAAATTAGAGGAATTGCCGATGTAAATTATGCTCGTACAAATTGAATTGAACGGACAAAATAACACATTACAAAATTGTCCATTTTGTCCCGCGTTACTTTGTTTAGGAGAGACTCGTTGAATAAATAATTCAAAATTAATCAATTGTTCGATGCGACGGAGAAATTGTCCATATAAATTATTCAGGTCGAAAATGATTGAATCTATACTTTGATCCAATAGAGGGAAGTTGGAAAGTTAAGTCTAAGGAGACTTGTTTGCTAGGAAATCAGACTCTTGTTGAAAGTAGTGTCCCGACTGATTGGGGCACGGGAATCAAAATTCAAATGACGCGAATAAAAATTCACTCGAAGCGTCGACGATGGTTCTAATAACAATCGCGCGCGGCAAAATTTTAATCTTTCGCGCGCTCGGAACACGGCGAAAAGTATATAGAGTCTTGAAAATAAAGGGCACGAGCACGAATCCAATTCAAGTTATGAACTAAACGCATAATGAGCTCGAAGGCGCTGCCACCTTCAAGGAGAGAGTGCAAGTATTATTATATTATCATAAGCGGCTCTCCGCGTCCTCGGCCGTCCTTCCACCCTGGCTAACTAATTTCATTTTGCAAGTCTTTAATTAGTATTCGTCATGGGCGACGAAACTTTTTCACCTAGCGGAAGATGAGCGCGAGAAATTGACCTGACCATCGTGCAGGTTCCCTTATTTACATGGACAAACTTCTGCATCCCGTTCTTCTATAACCTTGCAGACTTATTGTAAAAAAAGTTCATTGAAACAAACCCAAAAAGTAAAAATCTAACACTGATATAGAGGCATCTCAGAAATGTAGGTCGTTTAATCAGCACCTCAAATTTGAACATTAATTTATCGATCGAATTGATTTTTGAAATGGTAAGAAAAGTAAACAAATATGATTAGCAAAATATTCAGTAAAAACATAATTAGGATAATTATGATATGTTGGGTTCGCACATTTACTGTCAAGAAAAAATAAGTTTTTAAAAACTATGGAAAATATTATTACATTAATTCATGTAATTTTAAAAATTAAAATTTTTTATTAAACCGTGAAACGATGAGGTGAAATTAAAAATTGACATTTCAAAAAAATCAATTCAATTCGAGTCGTTCTTTGAAACATTGATAAAATGTGTCTTAATTTAAGATGTTCGTTTTACACAGTATTGATGGAACCTAAATATTTTCATTCAACGATTGCCGTCGCGATTGCACGTTAATTGACAACGCGTGAACGAATCGAAAAAGAAATAAAAAAAAAAGAAAAAAAAGAAAAGGAAAATTATTACATCACTCGAGACGTCTTACAATTTGCCAATGGCAATGCTCGATCAAATTGAACGTCGGCTAATGAACTGAACCGATAATTATTCGTTTCAGTGGACGATTGTGCAACACAATCAGCGGACAAATTAAATCAATAGCAAAATATTAATTAGTTCCAATTAGTGGAGGATTTTTGATTGAGCCAAAACAGCGGACACGAGTTATCCCCGCGAAGATTAACCGGAAAACGCGGTGAAACGTAAATTTGCCACTGTAATTGAATCGCTAATAGTGAATGCGAATTAATATAAGCAGCTTATGTATTAGGCCGCGAGTGAAATTTTGTTATTATGCATATTTTATACAATTATGATCGTAGGCTCGGGCGAAACGTTGTTTGCGGAATCGTACAGCTGCAAACTCAATTGCACATCGGGGTCAATAAATAATACAATAAGCGTATACCGCTGATATCGATTGTTTTCGGCAAACTGATCTTGAATTTAATAAATACTCCGCTGTTGCAAGCAGCAGACGTTTAATAGAATATCTTACGTCATGCTCGGTTATGATGTGATCGCAGAAATCCGATCGACGCCGACAACGCTTTTTTGACGCATTATTTCGCGACTCGACTTCGCATCATTTGAATTTCAAAATAGTTTATCTCGCCGTCGGGCTGGAAGCCGCCGACGAAGATGAAACAGGCCAAAACTATGAACTAATATTTCAGCCCGAAAACCATCAGCCTCTCTCTCGCCGTTCGCATGGTGCGCGACACTAGATCGATGCCTGCGACTATACAATCAAAATCAACAAAATCGGAAACGAAAATTCAATTAGCCGAGTTGCAGAATTAAGACCCGGGCGTGGATTAATTTTCATTCTCAACGCGAGATTAATTGCGTCTATAAACAAACTTTCAAGTTCAAGACAAAACTTTTATCAACGGCGGAGGGGGAGGGAAAATTTTCAACCCTCGAAACAATATCGCAATTTATCTGGGGTAGAAAAAAAAACAGCTGGGGTAGAAAAAGACCAAAAAAAAAACAGGCAATGAATTTGAGTGCAAAATAAAGAATCGTTCGTTTATGCGCAATCGTATGCATTTGACTGAGCACCAAAGTTTAAAGCGTAACTGGGTCAATATTTTACGGCGGGAGCAATTAGTTAACTTTGCGACCGGCTAAAAATGCGATTGCTGGCATGTAAAAAGGCTGCCCGCCGAGTTAATGTTAAAAGTTGATATCGCGACTAACGTGATTCTCATCTGACAAGCCTCGTTAAGAATGACACGCGTTGGTAACCAACTATTTATTGACTCGGTCAAAAAACAAAGGTACTAAAAATTCTGATTGAAAAATAAAATGGGAAACGGGAGAGGGGGGAGATGGAGCCTGCAGGAAAAAAAAG
>JAAMPD010000742.1:0-38075 GCA_025266255.1 Trissolcus basalis | reverse complement strand
AGTGATCAGGGGGGATAAACTGCTCCAGTAGTTACTCGCAATTTTCTAGCTAGTAACTGGCCAGAATTTTCTGGCCCAGTCGAACTGGCTCATATCTAACCAGTAACTATTTTGAACTGGGCAAAAAACTGATCGAATTTTTACTTGGGTGTTGCCATGTCAGTACGAGTTCTCTAAACACTTCCTTTTTATACATCCAAGCTCAAAATCTCTCCGTGACTATAAATTCATTTTCATTTCGCGTAAAAGAGTAAAAAAAATTGATTCGATTCGGCGAAGAAGTGGAAGCGAAAGGAAAAAAAGAAGTTGTGTGTTTCAGTACAATTTGGTTGATTGAAAAAGAAAACAGCTGTTTCGTAAAGCCGTCATCCAGCTTTAATGGAACACAGATTATGCGAGTTGAAATCGTATCGGATTTCGAGGCTCATTTGTGCAATTTGGTTTTCTGCTCGCTAGGTGGTTGCATCAATATTCAAGATCTTTCTTTGCTCGCGTTCTGCGGAGCTGTGTGGGTACGTTTGCTCACGTCGTGGTCGTCTTTATTGAGGCCGCCAATCTATTAGGGCAAGTCGGGAGGAGGGCGAAAGCTTGAATTTATGCCGAGACTACAAATCTTGGCTTGGCTCGGCGCGCCGCACTGAGTAGTCGCTGTGAGAAGAGCCGAACTAGGCTCAATTCTGGAGTGCTAGTTTCGCGGCGTGCATTCCGAAGCTATCGATTATTCGACGCAAACACGTCCATTAAGATATCTACGAATAATTCGCACGTATCTTTATGTTTCAGGCCATTTGCGCTGCGAACTGTTTCTTATATACGGAACCTTATTTTTACGATAATCGAATCGACGAGAAATGCATTCGGATTCCGTATAAATACGAAACAATTCGAAAAAAAGGAAGATAGAGAAAGAGAAAGAGAGAGAGAGAGAGAGACGGCGCGCGTTTAAATATTATCAACAAACAGGGATGTAAATTGTGCGAGTGTGTGTTTGGCAAAAATTTATATTAGGTGGACGGAACACAGACGGGAGTCGAAAAATTCTTTTGATAAAAGTTAGCATTAGCGAGGCAAAATAGAAAGAAGTTGGTCGCGTGGAACTGCCGTCGGAACTCGAAAATTTATGAATTATGTGACCTAAATGTGTAACGTAAAAATGCACAAGTTCATCTTCGCGCATAGACTTGTTATATAACGGCTGGATCAACAGGCAGGCCGATGTATAAAGTCGTATATAGGAAGAATGGTAAGAGGTTACGCAAAGTTTCTGGAAGATATAATTCCGTTCGATGGCGGAGTGCTGCGAGAACTTTCGGGGGATGGAATGAAGGCGGCAGGCAAGAAAAAGGGGGTCGATGGGGCTGTCGGTGGATAAGTAGTGAACAAACAGTCGTAAATAATCACAACGTAACCCTTTTACGGAGGCTCAAATGCACAGTGGCTGGCTCGCGGAGATAAAGCCAAAGCAAAAAGCAAGCGAGCGAGAGCGATGGAAGGAGCACCAGCAAACCACCAGCCAAGATTACATAGAAACTTCAACGGTCTCGGTTACTTAGCTTTCTTGACTAAAATGGGCGGCTTCGGGTTTGCCTGGGTGCTACTTGCCTAGCTTTATTAGAACTGATAATGTTACCGCGAAGAGCCAGAGGGAAATTAGTCTTATTGAAAATTAGCCCCCCCCCCTTCAAAAGAACCAGTTGGGATTTGCTTTCGTGCCGTCTTTGTTGCTCGCCTGCTTTGATCTATGAATCGGGTTTGTTAATGGTACGCGCCATAACTCCGAGCAGCGCCCGGCATTATTGCTGATTCTCTTTCGCGGCGTCTCGCTGTTTCTCGCGGTTAGATGTAAAACTGAAAATCGCGAAAGTTTTTAAATTTATGGTTCGTAGCTTTGAATCGCCACTAATTGTCCAGTTAAAAGAAACTTTCACGCGCCCATACTTTACCCAAGCGATCCGATTAATTATGTTGTTTTTCAAACTGGGTCAAGTTGTTTTTTTTTGTTTCTTTCTTCAAACG
Source organism: Trissolcus basalis (assembly GCA_025266255.1). Classification (NCBI taxonomy): domain Eukaryota; kingdom Metazoa; phylum Arthropoda; class Insecta; order Hymenoptera; family Scelionidae; genus Trissolcus; species Trissolcus basalis. The sequence continues at coordinate 36,059 of JAAMPD010000742.1, read as the reverse complement.
TAGCAGTTAACCCTGCGCGTATCTTCATTTTAAACCGGTTTCACTTTGCCGCCCACCAACACACTATCTTTTGCAAAATTAAAAAACTGGTACGGTGTAAAACGTCTGCATGCTGAGTATTATGATGATAACAGCTTCGAATGTACAATTTGGTATCATGAATATTGGAGACTAAATTGTTTGAATTCGAGTTGTAATTGTGTGATCGATTTTGGTTAGAATTTTTAACGACAAATCAAAAATTGTGAAAACAAAAAATAAAAAAAAATCAATGATAAATCTTAGCAACGTTTAAAAGAGCAATGACAGTGAGATATTTTGCAGGAAGGTGATTAAGACAGACCAATAGCAATGTGAAAAATAAAGAGATAAGAGAATGAGAGGCTTGGGCCAGTATGTAAGTGAACCTAAATTTCGAACGAGTCTAATTAAAGACTTTATATCTCATTCCATCTACTAATTATGTATACGTATATTTTATTCAATATCTTTTCTGCTTCCAGAACTTTGTTTCATACATTTTTCATTACTATCTCTTGATACTTCACCTCTTTCAAACCTACTACAATTGCATATTTTTTTGACATATCTCTTACTATCATTATATACTATCATTAATATTAGTTCATCATTCTATACATTTTCATCGTTACATTGTGTTATAGTCATATTTCGATCTTATTCACTTTGGAACCTTCGATTTCTTGCATTTTTGCGTACGAACAACCTCTCTACAGTGGTTTTCTATTAGTTCTCTCTCGTTTTAGTATAAACAAAAACAAATTTTTTCTTCAACAAAAATTGTCACTTGTTTCATCTCATCTGGATCATTCACACTCCAAGTAAAGATTCATAAATGGATCCATAAATGGGCACATACATGAGAAGAAAAAATCCATTATGGTTCAAATCCATTTATGGGACCATACATAAATGTTTACTTGGGTACAATTTCCTTTACGACAATTTCCTTCGCTCATTTCTTGCACCTGTTTTTGTCCTTTGAAAATGTTAACGAAAAAATTTCATCATCACAGTGTTATTAATTTCGTCCCATTCATGAAATTGAAAATACATTGAATTGATATACAATATTATTATATACAACAATGTTGCGAATCGATATACGAACGTATTATACTGTTTAATTGTAAATAATTGTGCATTTCCAATTTATATAACTAATGCTTTGATTAGTAATTGAATTTATTACATAGACTACCAAAATGCAACACAACGCTAAGCACAGTACATTAATTAATATCATATTCGACAATTAATAGTTTGATTTGCACAGGGACGATAGGGAATCAAGAGATAACCACTGCTTTATTCTGTAACATTGATTATCTGTTGTAATATAAAATTAAACTTTTTGAGTAGTAACGTACGTAAACCTGTAAATGTTGTTTTTTTTATCCGAATGACTTGTACATTATTTTGGTAACGTGTACGTCGCATAAGAGCTTGTTGTAATATTTTGTGAGCGATCAAACAAAAAGCTGTTTTATCTTCTGGTACTGACAAAAAAAGGCCGATCAATCATTGGAAAAATATAAAATTATAAATAAACCCCGGTTACAAAGCTTCAGTTTATGTTGGCAAGAAGGTAAATGTAATATTCAAACAAATAAGCATGTATTTTCATATCAATCATAGAATGCTCGGAACAGAGACTTGTGGTTTTGTTTTTTGAAACTTTGTTCACCGTGCATATGTTTTGATAGTTATAGATAAACTGATCTGTTGATTATTTACTGTCGTTGAACATTTAAACCAAAAAGCACTTGACATGAGTCAGCCTGTCGATGAGTTACATGCTCGAAATCTACCTGTCCATGCCTTCGGGATTGAATCTTTTGGAGACAAGAAACCGTAGAAAATATGCAAATGCAAATTACGTATTTTTTTGTACATGTTTACGAGGCTAATAATTTTTTATACCTCTCTTAACTGTTTGTTTTCTCAAGATTATGGAACTTGAATTTTTCAGCGTCTGCAACTTATGGTCATAAACTGAAGCTTTTCTTGTTGGAAATTTATTGAAAATGCATTCGCTAAATTAATCGACGTAAGCAAAGTTGGTAAGACGTCGAAAAAAAAAAATTGTCTGCCCTGCACTTGTGAAAAATATCAGACTTTTACGAGTAACCCCCGTATTTATGGATTATCATTCGGTTATGAGATATTGCATGCTCCAACTAGTATCGAATCCTCGTTTGGATATTTGTTTTAATTTCTATTTACTGTAAGCAATTGAGATGCCGACATTCAAAACGGTTACAGAATAAAGATAAGAAAGAATAACACCATTTTTTATTCATATACCCACACGGATGAAAATACATGTCAGAATATACGATATTTTGTATTTTTATTTCATACTTTTATTATTATTTTTATATAAAAATTTGCATAAATTTTATACAATTTTTTACCGCTTTATATCTGAAACATAAATAAATAACGTATACATGTTATGTATAATTATATATTCAATTCACATAAAATATATTTATTTTATTTATTCATTTTTTTCATGGAGCACCTTAGTCAAGTGATCCTTTTTTTTTTTTATCATAATGTTATAATAAATCATGCTAAATAGATGTATAAAATAAAATCCGATACAAAATGCTCTTCGTCAGAAATTTGATAATCAGGAAGAGCTGAAATTTTCAAAACTGATCAGTATGCCTCGCAGTCTTCATGATTCGTGAAATCGTATAGGAGCGAACGAAAAGGTCAAACTGCGCGTAAATCAAACAGAAATAAATTTTTCTTTTCAAGTAGCGTCAGTTTGCCCCGTAGCGCTGACTTCATGTGTCTTATATATATAAGTATAAACACGAGTTTCTCAAATGTTCCGTACAAATTTACTTATCTTTGTTTTCGCGGAACGTTCATTAGAAAAGCAAACACATTTTCCAAATATTCTGCGGCGAACGCAAATGATGATGAATGCTCATCGTGGGAAAAACAAATTAGTGCTGTCAGTTTTTGAGAGTAAAAACAAATCTAATAGAAATTTCGATCTAAAACAATTTGGTACGATGGAAAACGTAGTAGTACAGTTTTCAACGGTAGAATAGAACACGGCAGTTGATATAAATTGAATTAATTGGTGTAATACGACGGGGAGAAGAAATCAGCGGTCAATCATACTTGAAATCGAATTTATGAAAATAGAAAATGACTGTCAAAAATATTGCATAAATTAGATAAGAAACTGTAACGTTCAAGCCATAAAACATAAAATACAGCGAACCAAAAATCGAACTCAAATATATGTCACTGTTCAAGCAGAACGATAAAGCGCGAATAGTAAGCTGCTTTACTCCAATAAATATTTCGAATGTAATTTTATTGCCCTGCGATGCATGTTAGGCGAATTTAGTTAATGATACAGACAATCAAGTTTCAACCATTCTAACCCACTTTTACTCTTTTATTTTTCTCTCCGACAAAAGAATCGTGATCAAATTGGCGAAATAAAAGGCACGTGAGAAATAATTTCTCAAACAGAGAAGGGATCAAAAAGAATTCGCACAAGTTTGTTAAGCACATTCCGGCCGTTACGTAAGGGATTAATTTTTTTTCTTCTTTTTTTCGAGCATAACTGTCTTTCGTTCGTTGCACAAGTGACGCCAGTGACAAAAGCGAGGCAAAAACTGCCACATGGACGATTGAGGGAAAATGGTTTAACATCAGAGCGCGTCGATTCGGAGGGTATATTTCTAACGTGTAAGTCTTCACGTGATTTCATAAAAGCTAGTGACGATATTGACGTCTGATACCGTAAGCACGTATCCAACTTCGATCAGTGTGCCACACGTGAACTATCATTCGAGTCTTAGGAAATAGGGGAGATAAGAGTCGCATACCTTAAATCCATTACTGCGACTGCTCGAAGGCAAAAAATGGAAACTTGGAAGAAATTGGTATCCACGCTATCCGTGATCATTGATATCTATAAAATTTGCACTTGTATAATGCTAGTAGCTGACCAAGCCTCTTACTGCATGAACCTTGTACCTTTTTTTTTTCTATCGACCACGAAACTACTCGTCATTTCACATCAAATGTCGCGAGAGCTTTGCATTATCAAAATTGAATCTGCCCGCATTTTAACGGACTAACTTTCGTGGAAGTACGCAAATGAAATTATATACCCCCTCTCCTAATACGTAAAACATACTTATGCAGTTAATTTTCGCTCGAATTTAATGTTTGTTGTATAATTTTGCTATTTTTCCGGGTGTTGATCCACGGATGCAATTATATCCTATTTGCGTGTAATCATTTCATGTTTTGATTTGAACTATCACAATGCAATTGGTAACGCAACATTAATTTGAACTCGCGGAATTACAAAACCTTTGATCATTGTCACGTAAATTTCACAGTTAATGACTTCTTTTGACAGAATGTGTATTCATTTTTTTTTCCTATAATTTGCGATAAATTAAAATATTCGAGTATACATTTTTAATCAATTTTTTTCTAAATATCATAAATGTAAACAAAATTGACTAAAACCATTTCGACTTGGAAAGGATAATTTTGAATAATTATATTGAATTTTAACTCTTCATGTGTATTAACATTTGAATTGCATGAACAATTTCGTTACGTATAAACAAATTTTCATGATTTTGACACACAGCAATATTTTGAAGACGAGAGACTAGACAGCAACTAAAAATATATCCAACCTCTTGAATTGAATTTTGTTTATTAATTCCAATGTGTTTTTGTACTTCACTACAGTTACGTTTTGTTTCCGGTTTATGCTTCATAATTTAGTGAGATTTGTTCATTTATATAAAAAGAAATCTTTTTGTGCAGGGATTTTTTATAATTCAATATTTTTTAAAAATTTTATATATATACCAGACAAACAAAAAATTCGCTTTGTTGCAAATTTGAATTCAAACTGCAAATTCAAAGTTGTGTTCATTTGATTTCAGCGAACGCAAAGCCATTGACGTTTGATGAGGTGTACAACCAAAGTAGCCCAACAAACTGCACCGTGTACTGCGGTGGCCTCACTAATGGTTTAACAGAAGAACTGATGCAAAAAACTTTTGCACCATTCGGATCGATCCAAGAAATCCGCGTGTTCAAGGACAAAGGATACGCTTTTGTTAGGTACGTACCAGGGGTTTTTCCCAGGAGTGAGATTTCTGATAAACTCCTCCACCGAGCGAAGCTCACGTTTCGTTTGCATCCGAACAAAAAGTTTTCAAATATCTTTCATTTAATTTATCATTCTGGAAGGTGCAACTTTTTAATCTTTATTTACTCTGTCATGTATAAGACTTGTCTGGCAATAAAGAGTCTGTCGTGACCTGTCTCAACGTGAACTAACGAGCGCCTTGAAAGGTCGATGGGGTGCGTTGCGAGGGTGAAAAACGAGACGAGAAAAGTGAAAGGAAGACGTGGCAGTCTGAAATTCATTCTCCTTTAGAAACCTTTCGTAACGTAGAGTCCATCTTTTTCTTATAGTGAAAATCTATTTTCCAATAAATTTTGCAGAGCGACCAATCACATTCGTCTTCCAGGGCTTAAAAATGAACTAATTGCATCAAGCTGAAATACAATATCCGGCGTGTGATGAATATTTCACTTGTCTAACGCCATTCATCACATTTGAAACACGTCGTTTACTGAATACTAATGAATGCTAGGTGACCCCAATCAAATAAAGACTTATTATTTTCTTGACTGATGAATTGAGAGTCGCGCTTTTTTTTTTATTTCATTTTGTCCTCGATCCTTCTTTTTTTTCTTCTCTCTCTCTCTCTCCCCCTCTCTTTCGACAAAAAGAACTTAGATGAAATTCAAAGACGAATAATAAAATATTTGAAAATCTTGGAACGTATCCCTCCGGAATCCGCAGCTTTTTCCCTCGAATCATCTGTGTTCGAAGACTGACTAGCTTCTCTAATCCCCGCGGACTTTACGTCTTGCTTGTCGAGCATGTCATAGCACAATGAATAGTTCGTCTCCGTTGAGTCCTTGTGAATTAATAGAGCGCAGTTGAAGACCCAAGAGATTCAGTGGTCTCAGTCAAGAGACAAATGTTCCGGTCTTTGGTAGCTTTATAACCCATCGTCAATTTGGCGTTGGCTTCGACTTTTCGTTTCCATGCCTAAGATTCACTTAGTAAGGCGTCGATAACGTTTTCAAGATCTGCAACAGATTGTGATAGATTAATCAGATCAAGGGCCACTAAACAACGTGTTCTATGTTGTTCTAACTTGCTCTTACTTGTTCTAACATGTCCCAATAGGTTCTACGTTGTTTCATGCTGTTCTAACGTGTCCCAACAAGTTCTGACATGTTCAATTTCATTTGAACCTGTTTTCAATATTTTCTACATTTTTCAAATATGTTCTATGTTGTTTTAACGTATCCTAATATATTCTATGATTACATGAACATTATTCTGATATATTTTTAAATATCACCCAGTTCAAAATTAAAATTTACGATGAGGCAGTGTTTTCCGAAAAAAAAAAGAATTGGATTTTTAATTCATCATTTATCCCAAGCACGATTTATATAAATGTTCTAGCGTTAAAAACATATACTGCGACATCGCTCTCGATTTGGCTAAATTCCAAATTAAAGAGTGAAAGTTTTTCGTGATCTTTAATTATTAAAGACACGAACTTATTTTGTAGTTTTCAGTTTGAGCGTTATCTGGATTGTCATTTTTTTCTGTACATTTTGCTGTTCATTTTTCAATTATCAGAGTAGAGCAAAAAACTGAGATTAATTAAATATCAAATTATAATTATGTTGGAATTCAAGTTTGCGAAGTTTGTTGATCGCACAATTTTATAAAGCATGCATAAAAAAGCCATTGAAGCATCTAATTTGCATACGTTATGTTGCAGATTTTCCACGAAAGAATCAGCTACGCACGCTATTGTGGCGGTGCACAACACGGATATCAATGGCCAAACAGTGAAATGCAGCTGGGGCAAAGAAAGCGGCGACCCGAACAACGCTCAACAAACAGGACAGGTACGGAACGTGTTTGCTCGACTCAAATTCTTATCAAACTGCAAATATTTCTTTGATAAGTCGAGGCAACGGTTCAAGCACGAAAGCATTGCCACGCTTAACTATAACTAAGTTGAATTCCCCAATTTCGTGTCCTTATTTCGATCTCGTCAAGTTAGACTTAAGCTGACATATTCATCAGTGGTTTCATGCACTGCTCCACTCCGATTTGTAGAAGCGACAGGTCTCTTTGCAATTAGAGCTGATAGGACGAGTATATATGCTCGAGGAGGGAATAGAGAAAATGAGAGAGGTCAGCCCCTTAGACTGTTCCGTCGCTACTTCCATCAGTCCGTCCTCACCCAACCTGCGACACAGCTCTAATTGATCCCTATTCCCTGAACGCACAACTCTGACTACCAACCGTGTTAGAACTTCTATTGCTATGATGCCATCATAGTCCCAAATTCATAGTTCAAAGGATTCGTGAGAATTTAAGGCGCCAAAATACTTGTCTGGACTTTCTTTTAAATTCTATAAAGATGTGGGGTTCTTCATACTATCCTCGGACTGGTCCTGAAAATTTCAATGAATTGTCAATGTTTGAATAGAGTTATCAAAAATATACACTTAAATTTACATTTTTTGAATATTCATTTCTTGTTCAAAAGGTCAGAAAAATAACATATTCCGTTACACTGCAAATGAATTAGAAATTATAATTTTGTATGAAAAGACTCAAATAATTTCTTGCTAATTTGATAATGTGGAACTTTCTCCATTACTCAAATTAAGATATTCGAATATTGAATATGTGCTGCGCACGCGCAATTGGCGTTGTTTGTGTTTTTCTAGCTAACCTATATTTCTGCTCATTTCTTTGTTGTGTGATGAAAAATTTTGATCTGTGATAAGGGAAAACACGAGAATAATTTTTTTTTATTACAATCTGCTGACCAATTAAATTTTTCGTGTTGAATTTTGTTTGTGGTTGTAGGTCGTAGCTGTGATTTAAATAGACCCGCCTGTAACAGATAACCTAAAAAAATGCTAAATTGTTAAACGTGCAGAAAAAGTCGATTGCAAAGCACTTATGAATTAAATTTATTTGAAATATTAAAAATAGTTTATTACCAACTATTAGCACGTCATATTAGAAAACTAAAATATTATTGTTTAAGTACATGCAATTTTAATATCTTACACTAAAAGAAAGTTTCCTTTCCAGTCAAATTTTTCTCATACATATTTATTCATTCCTAGATACACGACGTATTTCAAAATCCAGACACAATTTAAATTTTGTCTTATCCATTTACAATTAAACCAATTGACCGATTGACTTACATTGACTTTGGTTTCGTAGGCTTTGTCATCAGCGACGTATCCGTATTACGCAGCAGCCGCGGCTGCGGCAGCAGCAGCTGCTGGTGTCACTGGAGTAGGTGGAGTCGGAGGAGTTGGAGGAGCCGGCCAACTTGGCTACTGGTATCCACCACAATCTTATCCCACGACAGCGACGCAAATGCAAGCTGGTGGATTTCTTCAAGGCATGCAAGGATATACGTACGGACAATTTGCGGGGTATCAACAAGCTCAATATATGGGGTACGTTCAATTATAAAAGTTTTTCATTGGTTCGGACAAAAAAACGTTTTGAAGAAAATGCACTTTTCCGTTGTTTTTTTTTTTTCGAGAATTCTTTTATGAATAAACAAAAAAGTCGACTTCAACAATTATGTACTAATCTTGAAAAAGGTTCAAACTACATTGAGAAAAAAATTCTATCAAACATTATAATTTATAGATAAAAATTTACTGAACTATACAGCATATGGGAAACAAATCTAAAATTCGTAAAAAATTATTGAAACTTACAGCAAAGTTTGACGAATGAGCATACAAAATTAATAAATTAATATTAATTTTTGACGTTCATTCATCAAAATTTGCTGTAAACTTTGATATTTTTTCCAAATTTTAGATTTGTCCCCCATATACTGTACGGTTCAGTAAATTTTGATAGACTTTTTTTATCCGTGTAAATGTGTAATTTTTTAGAAACCGTTACATAAAAAAATGAAAAAGTTATTAACAGTTTTTATTTACACTGGGGTGAAATCGACCCCGTGTGTGAGTTACGTGCTTTTTTAGAGTTGTGTAACGTAAGGGTTAAACTATGAAAAAATGTTTGCATTATAACGTCACGTTGATTAATAAACATTTGTAAATCATGTTAATTAGATACTGAAATCGACAGTCGTTGTAATTGAACGAGATTTTTTTGAAATGTGTTTAGTGGTTTTGTGTTAGCCGACTGTTTCAATTTATCCTTTGATATTGCGATGATTGGAATATTGTTTGTTTGAACGTTCGATTATATTTGCTCTCGTTTTAATTTAACTAAATTGTCACGAAACATGAGCAATGATTTCATTGTTTCTTTTAAATAGTAACATTTAATATATATGTCACCATCAATTTGCGTCCGAAGATAGTGCCGAATATAAATTAATTGTTCAGAACTCTGTTGTCATGTTGATATTATTTTAATGCCTGTTTGCAATAAATTATTCGTAATACACGTTACGCAATATAAAACAACAAAGATGATTTTGACTAAATGTAAATCATGATGTTTGCTATTTAGAACATGTTTTACACAGATGTTCACCGAATTTCAATACAAGTGTGGTGTTTATAACGCTCATAGAAGTTTACAACAACAACTCCATTGTTGTATGCTAATTATAGACCAGTGACATTAAAATAAAGTACTGTCAACAAAAAGTTACACACGTATTATATTCGTTTCAGTAGCTCTGAAATATCTCTTGAATCCGTGTTAATGTGTCAAATAAGCGCGGCACATAAATTATACTTGTTTAATTTATTAACTAGTACAGTAACGATCGCGTTCAGTTTACAGCCAACAATCATTCCATTTGTTTCAGACGCCTTAATATGATTCATTGCATTATTAATCAACCATTAATTATAAAACGGCGTTTCTATTAAAACGAGTAATTCTAAAATGGAATAACATCAATAGAAATGAATTAATAGTAAATGCGTTTCAATCGAAATTCAAATACAACGTTCACCACCTGCGACTATTGCATTACAAATAAATCTATTTTGTAATCAGGATGGGAATGGGGGTCCATGCGGCTGGCACAGCCGCTGGATGGGGACAAGGCTTGCCCGGAGGACCCCAGTTGCCTCCACACCATGCTACAACAGTTACGGCGCCTCCTGGCGTACAAGCTGCTCCACCACCTCCGCCTCCTCCTGCGCAAATGATGGCTTATCCTATGCAACAGTTTCAGGTAATCATTAATACTCCATGCAATAACCTCTGAAACGCACGCATCTCCCAATTTTTCAACGTCAAATTATTAATTACCTATTTACACTCGACTGACCCGCTAAACACCGACTTTTCCTTTGGATGTTTTAATTTCATCATGTCACCATGCTTTACAACAATTTTTCTCCTTTTTTTCAGCCTTTATTTATGAGCATCAATTAGTTATTAATCAATTAGAACAAATTGTGCTATTATTTTTTTTTTCTTTTTTAATATAACCACATGAATAAAAATATATAGGGTCTACCGGGGTAAGAGTGACTCTCGGGATAAAATGTGACCTCGTATTTTATGCAAATAAATAATTTTTTTTATTCCCATTCTATACATAAGTTTATTGATTAATAATGATTCTTCTGATTCTAATAATGACTTGAAGTATAAAAATTTTGAAAATCATACAAGTTATGTCATGTGTCACGTTTATCCTGAATTATCGCTCTTACCCCCGTTTAACCCTACTGTAATAAAATATTTGTGGTTTATTATTTCTTTTATATTGATATTATATTATATAGAGAAACATATTTTTGTTCGTGTGGTTATTTAGAAATATTTTACTTATATCAGTGTATTGCAACAATAACTTGTAATGAAATCTAACGATGAAATAATTTTGAAATTAGACAAAAAAAAAAGAAACAGCTTGAACAATTAGATTCGCAGACGAAATTACATGCAGCATGGTGATTGTTATACAACACATGCAAAAGCGACAGTAGGTACACTTTCGACTTGTCTCAGCCTTGACTGCGAATATGAATAACGAATTCATTGCCCAAGACGAAGATAAGAAAGCATGAGTTGTTGCATAAAGCCGGAGTAGTAATTTCCCGCTCTTTTACCGCACTATTGAAAGCCATTTCGGAAATGGTGAGAAGTAAGAAAATGACATGCAAACTATAATAAACATTCGACTCGAGGCTGAGCTGAGTAGTACATGCATGAACGTAGCAAATGTATTTGCATTATAATCTAAGAGCAACATTGGCACATTGAGACAAAGTAGTGCATTAGTTCCATGCATGAAACAAATGGATTGTGAAAGATCGTGAACAAATTCCAATTTTTGAACGTGGTTTGTACCAAAGTACCAATCAAATGTTATTGTTTTAACGTTAACGATTAAAACAGTTAAAACGCGCTAAAGTCTTGAACGTGATACATTAAATTGAGGTATCCAAAGCTCATTTGGGATGGTTTGTTTACCAAACCGAAGCGAGGTCAGGGGTCATACAAGGATTGTTTTGATGAAACAAAATATCAAACGATTATTTAGAAATTCAAGAATCATCTGGTATGTTTTATTCAGATAAATAATTCCCATATCAACCTCTGACGTTAATTCTGTTTTTGTAAACAAACCAACCTTTCAACTCGGTTTTAACGACCCATGTAAAAATATATATGTATCATATGTGTCAAACATATGTTTATTTTCACCTGCAGTATATCAATCAACTTGTTAAGTAATTTCTCGTTTCACTGAATTCTATCTCGTAAGCGGTTAGTTGCAAAACTTGATTCGTGCTAGATATGATTGATTTCGATCGATAACCATGTTAATATTAAACTTAAACTTTATTTTCATCCCGAAATGTACGATGAATAATTCGTCCGATGTCAAAGTCGTGAATGTGGGTGAAAAATCAATCCATCTGTTTCGATGTAACTTAGGTTTCAACTTAACACTCCTTTTTGAAATTCGGACACCAAGACTTAACCACCATTTGTGTGTTGAAATGGTAAAGTGTGTTCTTGGTTGCGGTCCAGCTAGCGGATGAGGACTGGCTGACGCCTAGCCTTCTAGTGTGATGGTAAGCAAGCACATCCAATCAACAGGAACAACAACTTATACTACAGCAACAGCGACATCAGCAAACGACATCGCCATTTTATCTGACATCGTTTTTACTGTTAGTGGTAACAGAAATGAAACGTGAAGGAGCACTGATATTAAAGTCGAAAACAGCTTGAAGAGAACGAAGAAAAGAAAGGAAAAAAAATATGAACTGTGTAACTAATAAATTATTCTCGTCGAATAGAATGAAGTCAAAACAAAGCAAATAAAAAATAGAAAAAAAACGAAAAAAAATAATAACGCAAAATTGTCCTGCGCAGAATCTCACCTCCCGGGTTCCATAGCCTAAGCAATGTAGCTTGTAAGAGAAAAAATACGTTTAACAAAAAAAAAAAGAAAAAGAAAATGAAAGGGTTTATGATAGAGTCGAGATCTGGTGATGGACCCAGCGTATAACGAGTTGCGTTAGGTAAAACGTTGTTGTATGATACAAGAAAAAAAATATATGAAAAATATCTGATAGGAAAAGCTGTGCAATGAAAGTGATCAGTGGGGCAAAAGATATTCGGATCCATTATTTTTGTAGACTTTGTGAGCAAGGACGGCGAAAAAGGAATGTTGCTACTTGTCTCCTGCGGGTCCTGCCGAGCGACGCGAATTTCCGCGCGCGCCACTGTCTTATATATAAATATATATATTTAAATAAATATGAGTATGAATATATCTAATAACGAAACTGTATAAACGTAGCAAGAGCGAAACAAAGTATGGGTTAAAAGCAAAAAATAAAAAAATAAAAAACAACCTAGGTAGATAGGCATATTACAATGCAGCGTTGGTTGCATGCGAGCCGAAATCCAGATAACTATTTTACAGAGTCGCTCGTGCGTCGGCGACTTTTTTAACCAAAGATTAGATTTTTATATAGTTGTACAATGAACATATGTATACACAATCGTTTTAACTGCGCATATTGCGGAAAATTTAAGCAGAGGAAAGAGTCGGATTTCGGCTCTATCAACCAGTTAAACGCCAGTTACTGAAATAAATTCAATTGTGACGTGAACCAACCGCTAATCGCTGCCTCCGATTTATTTTTCGGTCTCTTTTTATGATTTTCTGATCGTCTTTCGTTTCTCTTTTCATTTTCCTCTCTTATTGTGTTCGTACAATTTTTGGGCACGCGACTCGGTTGGTCTTCTGTCAATAAAGAATGCGCACATCGCTAGCAAATTAAAAATTGAGTGATTCCATGCCGAATGACGAACTAGAGTATTATTGTTATTCCATTTAGTTTTGAGTTTAAATATATTTTTATAACGTCGATATTCAATAAATTCTGGGCGCATTTGATATGGAATAACACCCGATCGGTGATAATTCGAGACTATTAATTATGATAATGGTCGGATCAACTGTACGGGCTCACGAGTCAAACAAATTGTAGTTAGAACATTGCACACAGCACAAAACTTAGTGTTTTAGTAATTGCAATTTCTTGTGATCGCGCGTCCTGTCCGTCTGCGCCAACTATTGGAGGCTCATCGTAATGATCATGATAATAAAAAAAACTGAATTGAAAAACCAACAAAAATAAAAAAAAGATTCTACAAACGGTGCAAATCATTCACTGCAAATTTTTGGATTTCATTCACAGGTTTCACGAAAATTAGTTGCAAACATGTTGAATGTATAAAATACTTTCACGCCTTGACCTTTAACCTGGATTACGAAAAACGAGAGCTGCCAAGCGGCGTAAAAGCGAAAAATAAAAATCCGAAAGCCTGCAAAGTGGTAAATTGAGATAGACGAAAAGCAATTTTATTTTTCGTTGATGGTTATTAAAACGTACTAAATCGAATAAAAAAAAAAAAGAAGAAAAGTTCTAAAAGGAAAATTGTGAGACAACAATTCTAGTTTGTTGCAGTTGAAGTTTTTTCAATCGTTCGTAAAAAAACGTGGCTGCAATGATGTGTTATCAACTTAGACCGTATTACCATTTAGACACCTAGAATCGCTAGGACTCAAAAAAAAGAAGAATAAAAAAGGATAAACGAATTCTCTTGTTTCGTGCGACGATTTTCAAACGTACAAAATGAATTGTCAATTGACCGTGTGTGTGTAATCAAAAAGACTTGTGTATATATATTGTAATATATAAAAATCGATGAGAAGGCTTGTCGTGTGATAAATGAGCATCAAAATTTGAATAATAAAAAAAAACTACCCAAAGGGCGATTCCAAGAATTGCTCAAGCGCAAAAAATCAAACGATTGAATTCGCGTTGAACTTTGACAGTTTACTTTTGTCGGTGACAGTGATTTTTCTATTTATCATAGTTGCTTAATATGCAGAGTACAATTTTAGCCCGTAAGCATCAATCAAAGATTGTAATAATAAAATAATGACTCATCCGTGCAGCAGCATCCACGTTTTTTTCGAATCCCCGAGCCTTGCGAGGACACGATCGACGGAGCATGTTATAAAGTATATATGTGAAAAAAAAACGATATATCTTAACGTCATGTTATCCAAAATTATTCAGACCGTAACCTGATCTTAAAATCTATATGCTTTAACAAGACAATAAACTTGAGTTTTCAGAAAACTTGAGTGGGTCTATAATTGTAAGTTTTTTATTATTATTTTTATGCTGGGTCAAGAAAATTAATTTCAAACGTTGGAAAAATAAACAAGTACTTATCGAATCATCAAAACGGAAATATTTCATTTGGACAAATTGTTATTGCAAGTCAGACGACTGAATAATTTTGGAGTAACAACGTGCATGATTGTAAAAACTTGAGCTGTTAGATTGATAACGGTGCATAAGCGTATGTGTACCATGAGTGTGAGTAATAAAGCAAAACTGAAATAAGAAAAAAAACAAACCATATATAAAATTATTAGCAATTGCAAGATCACGTACATACATGTGAAATGAAAGCAAGAGTGCAACATCTCGTGTATAAGCAAAAAATAAACGAAATGTAAATTATTAGGTAGGTAAAAATAATTAGAAACTTAGTGAATTCGGTGAATAGCAGTGTGTGGAGGCGTAAGCTGCCGTTGTAAAAGTAGAACAAATCGATTTTAAGATAAAAAAACGAAGGCTTGTTTTTCTTGATCACTCGGTTCTTTTTTTGTTTTCTAATCTTCCGACCGAACAGCTAGGAGATGATTGCTTTTTAAGCAATCTTAAATACCGGAGGCTAAAAAAATCAACTGTTGAAGTTTTAGTATTACGATGCAAGGGCACAAATTTTTGGTAAAAATTCAAACGGGTATGATGATTTTGACCATGGCTGAAAAATGTATCTTTACTACAATGTTGGAGAAAAAATCCAGCTCGAGTTTCAGTTCGAGTTTCAGAATGACGCTTTTAAGACTTCTTCATAAGCAATCTAAATATTTCAATGACCGAACGTAACTCTAAAAATGACCAAATGTAAAAAAAACGTAACCTGTGAAATCAATCTGAATTTTCATAAACACAAGTTTAGAATCTTCAAACCATTCACGATTCCGAAAGATTTTGTTACACCGAACGGCTTCCAGCAATACAAAAGCATGGTCACAGATAAATCACAAAGCCCGTTTCCAGTTTTTACTATAGAAAGAGTGTTTTTTCAATTGCACTGAAGGAGGGTTTGATGTGTGTATAAACATTCAAACAGGTGTTTGAAAATAGCAAATTTATCATAGAAACTAACCTCTAATATACAAACACAAGCTGAAAACACTCGTAAATGTTGGTGTGGAACAACAGTATTTCGAAAAAAAAAGAAAGCAAAAACAAACAGTCATTTTTACACCGCAGTTAACTCAGTCTACAAAAATAAGCTGTCAGCTTGCAATGCAGCAAATGCGAAACAATTAACGAAAAAAAAAAGAAAGAAAACCAACTGATATCTAGTTAATTAATCGAAAAATAGAAAATAGATGGATGAAGAAAAAAAGGTTGAGTTTTGCAGCAGCTCTCCGAATGTAAATTTACAGTTCTATAAGAGCCAATTATCGGAACTCACGCACATTAAAAAAAAAAACAGAAATAGTAAGAATAATAATCGTACGGTTAACATTATAAGTACTATACTCATACATACGAGGACATGTGATTTAATGTTGACGTGGTGGCACGGGTTATGTGGCCCGACCATGTAGTAACAAATTCAACGATTAAGCTATAGGCCAACCGGTCGGGCTAAAGTAGCACGTGCCACCAGCGTAAATCTGACTGTAAATAATAACATGTTTGGAACAGCCGAGTTCCATTTCCAACAAACCATTTGACAGGTAAACCTCAGTCTTATTTAGCTTTAATGTAAACCATTTTTGTACCAACTGAGTTTTTACGATCTCCCCCTCTCCCCGAAGCGCAACGTTTTTTATAAAAATGGCAGAGACTCGAGTTAGATCCCCCTGAGTTTTGAGTTTGGACGTTGAACATTTTCGGCACCAAGCGAGCCTTATAACATGAGTCCGGTGAATCCCGTCCTAGAAAGTCGACGCACCCCGAGTCAACAATTTCAAAACCAGAACACCAGCTAGGACTAAAATTATGTTTCGATTTGGTTCGCGAGCGGGCCGCTGAACGTTTGCTTGATTGTCAACTTTTTCGCCACTTCTCCCATCGTGAAAAAAATCGCGTCTTGTTATAACATTGCAAAGCTTTTGGATTACCCAATTCTTACGCCTCCTTATTGAGACCCGACGAGAGACCTTATCGCGTGACAGCTGACAATCACTCAAGGAAACATATCCTCCGGCGAAATCGAGGCTGCATATCCCTCTTATCGTGGTGGATTTGCCTGGATTTCAGAATCGAGGCTTTCGGAGCAATCAATTTTGCGCAAATTCGAACAATTTGAACAATTTCATCGTTTCATTTTGGTTCATCGTTAATTAGCATAAGTTTTCAATCTTAGGCTCTGATCCTAATCTTGAAATGAAAATTCGTAGAAAAAATAAAAAAAAATAAAATAAAATACTAGACTATATAAATCTCTGTTTTGGTAGATACGTAAATGGCTGTTGAAGGTTTTTGTTCCTACCGTTACAGGTAAAGTGTAAATATTTGTTCTCGTTGAAGCTTTTTAGACTGTTGGGTTTTCCTATGTAAAAAAAAAAAGAAAGAAACGTCAAACTGCGCTGCTCAAAAATAATACAGCGCAATCAATAAAACGAGACCGTCGTCGTTCGGAGGTTTTAAATGTAACGCGCTCTCGGCAAATCGCGTGGGAAGCGGCAATCACAATTCAAGTAGTAATCCAGCTAATTACTACTCATCACCAATACGTAAAACTGATTCAATAATCAAATCTGGTTCGAAGCAAAAATTGGAGTCTTAGTTGGCGCTAGGATATTGCCGAATGATTTTCATTGTTTTGACGTCAAAGGCATCGCGAAACCACCGCCCCGCCCCCCCCCTCCTACCCCACTCCTTATCATCGACAATTTTGACTCGCATTTTATTTTTGTTCCCCTCGATTAATGCAGATCGACGAGATATAAAATGAATTCAGCTTGATTCGCACGGCTGGACGCAACTAATTTCTCGCAATGAATGCCTTTGCACGTGAGCTCTTTGCGAATGAGATTCAATTTGCAGTCAGACACACCAAATTGCTCTTTCGCAAAGAAAAAAAAAAAGAAAACAAAATATAAAGAAAACAAGACATGTGATATACACTTAACGTCAGCTGTTATGATTTCTTGAAATTTATTGAAACAAAATCAGAAATGAAAATGGCTGAAGAAAAAAAGAAAGAAAAGAAAAAATAGAAGAAGAAAAAAAAGAATGGGTCAAGAAGGTGCCACAGACTTATAGTACCAATTACGTTATAAACATATTTAGATATAATCAAGTGACTCGTAAAGTCCAGCCACTCGTTTTATTATTGCGATTAAATCTGACAATCAAATTAATGGTTTTGCCTACTTGTGTTACATGTTACGATTACGTTACAATTACGGGAGTATCACCAGTGGCTCGACGATACTAATCGCAGAATAAAATTGCTACGCAGACACTAACAACGCAAACTACACATGAATACAATCCCCCCCCCCCTTCCTCCCCTACAAGTAACATTCATACGCCAGAAAAAAAAAGAAAGAGGGAAGCACACAATAACTAACACACAACAAAAGTATGTATATTATATATACATATTCTTTGACGTGATTAAGGATAACGTTAGAGACTATTAGGGAGTGTTCGCGCAGCTCCCTAATCGATCAACTTAATTATAAATACGAAGAAAATAAGTGTAAGACGTAAGATCGCTATGCAGGAGGAATCCGTATCCTGCTCAAGTACTGTAGCTTAAGTGTGTCTAATCTATCGGACCCCCTGAGCCTATATATACATACGTATAAATATATTAGTACTTAATCAGTCACAAATTCATGTATATGCATGTACAAACACAATGCATATGTAAATCAAATTCAAAACGAGATCGGATTATATTGAAATAACCATTAACATATGTGGCGCTCTGTTTCGGGAACAATTGTCGATGCTAACTTTTTTTTCTTTTTTTCTTTCTTTTTTTTTTTTTGGAGAATCAAATTCCATTAGTTTGAATTTCTGCGAATGCTATACGGTTTCGAATGTGAGCACAGTTGTCTTTCGCAAGCTGCATATATTTTGAATAATGAAAGGCCGTAATCTTATTAGAACCGAGGCTCTCCTGACATCTGATCGTTATAATGACTTAATTGATGATATCAAAATTCAATATCAATTACAACGGCTCTTGTTAATAACAGATTCGGCGTATCCTAGAATGTAAATACCATGAGCAGTCATGTAAATTCAATCAAATTGATTGTCATAAAAGATTCATTGATTTTGTAATGGATGAGACGACGTGGTCTCAAAGTAAATCATAGCGTGTAAATGTTATTATTGACGTTATATGTAACATCTACACTCCCGTCCTGTTCATTGAGACCACTCCAACTCCTCCGTTCAAGTACTATGTCAAAGTTTATCAAGTGTACAAAATATTGAAACTATGAAAATGCATATTGTTCTTGGGTTATCAAGCCAATTCGACAGTGGTTCTCGAATCAGAAACCTCGTAGGGCGGTCGAACATATTTTTTCTTGAGAGTGGGAACCAAAAATCAAACTTTTGCCGAACGGAGTGCGTGTGAGTAAACAAAAAAATAATAACGTAAACAAAAAAAAATGAAATTAAATGATTACAAATGATGAAGAAAATAAACAGAGACAAATGCTATAACTGCGCTTCGAAAGCGAGTCTTACCGCGGTATGTAACTGACAGTCATCACTTGACGTTCCTTAATTTTTAGTCATTTTTCGTACGACTCGACGTGTGCGCGAATTAAGGGCACGCCACACGAACCGTGACAATCCCGAGTAAAAAAAATTATTCCTGGCCAATTCGTGATAGATATTCGGTCGACCGGTAAGTATAACCGATCCGAAAACTTCGATCGCCGATTGATCATTTTTTTACTCGGGGACCCCTCGCAATGCGGCATATCACCGTACGATAAGGAGTTAGGTGCCTTTTCCTGTTCTTGGTGTCATTACATAAGTCGCCAAACGAAGATCAAGTTTGCGACAAGTATAAATGAAAACATTCTCGCGATTAGACATTCTTTTATCCCAAAGTAATTTTTTTGCCCCATTTTGCCTGTTGTTTTTGTTCTTTCTTGTTTTAATTTGGCGATACAAAGACTATACATAAAACTATAAATGTTTCTACCTTTGTTTTTTTTTGTCTACTGCTGATTTCAATATTTTTGACAAGATAGCAAACAGTTGAACTGCGAATAATAACAAATAAAAAAGATGCGAATTTCAAGGTATGTTTTTTTAAGGCAAAAGTAAACAGTTGTTTCAGAGATTGGAATAAAAAAATGTGAAAACAAAAATAAGAGGAACTTTGCTAAGTGAATATCCATTGATAGTTTGCGAGATTCGGGTTTGACAGAGTAATATGATCTTAGTAGCAATATATAAACGCTAGCGGATAGAATCTAAACATTCAGTGGTCGTTCATGAAAATCATTTCGTAATGTTTTAGATATACGCTTGATTGAATATTTCTTGTTGCGGATGATTTCTTGATTGTTCATCGAAACATACGAATACCTTCCCAGTTAAGAGTTGTAAAAAGTTTATCTGTTGATTATTTTTAGAGAGAAAAAAAGAAAGAAAAAAACTAATGTTTGCGCAAGCATACAAAAAAATCTTGAAGCTTTTGGAAAAACGAACAAGAAATTGTTGACGATCTTTGTTCGTAGATCATGGTGGAAATTAATTTATTACGCCAAATAGCGAAAAAAAAACTAGTATCGTTTATTAGACCAATATATGTGATTGATTCAAAATTATAGTGTTTTTGTTTTTTCTTTCGATGACTATATTTGACTGACTGATACGAATCAATTGGAATGAAAAACATATTCGTAGGATTGTACTTAAACTGTAGATGTTCTTAACTATGCGGGTAATTTGAGATAAACAATATTTTTAAGATCTTTTTTACGGATATTCGATGAAAAATATGCGCAGAGACGTAAAATATCATAGCAGAAACAAAACAAACAAACGAAACCAGACTTCGTATTTTCGCTTTTTAGAACGACTAAACAAAGGTCTCAACTTAGTTTGTCAATGTTTTAACTTGAAAAAAAAAATGAGGAGATTTGTTAAGGTTTCGTATAAAATACTGACTGATTTTTTTCATAATGTGGTGTTTTTTTACACGTTGATATAAACTCTATGCCTACAATAAGTTGATAATTTAAGTTCAATGACGACTGTGATTATAACTATAATTAACCAATCTTGTAACATATATATTGTACGCAAAATTTGATACGATTTTTTTTAACTTTCCATATTATGACTCCTTTAGTGTTTACAATTATGCCAATTCACTACCTTGTTTGATTGACAAATTTCTTCCCTTGCGATTGAATTTCTGTGACACAGACGTTGCAGCTTGATAAATGAAGGCAAAATTCACATTTCTTTCATTAGCAACATTTGTTTTCGCGTGTCTGATATACCCAAGCGAAAAATTCAGTCTCAGACTTAAAATTTAGAAAAATACATAATTGTCCCATTATGAAAAGTGACAACTATGTATTTCTCTCTTTACTTTTTCACTTGGGTAAAAAAAAAAAAAAAAAAAGAATTAAACACTATTTCGACCAAGAACCAATCACCATTAAGTAATTGTAGGAATTGTACAAATGATGAAGAAAAAAAAAGTAACGATAATTTTTCATGATTTTGATGCATAGATTAGTGACACGTTTTTTGCTTGACTTTTGAGTTGTCAAGATGCAACTTCTAAGATGTAAATAAAGAAACAAACAAAAACGAGATGAAGAAAAAAAGGAGGAAACATTTGTATTAATAATAAGACGAAAAAAAAAAAAAAAGACAGAGAGCATCGATTCATCTTGATTCGAATTTGAAACAGGTGTTCGTGCACGCAAAATAAGATAGATAATCGTAAAACTTGATTCGAAGTAACGCGCGCGCGACGTTGGGTGCAAACGTCTAATGATAAAAATGGCCGCAACAAAAAGCTAAAGCTGTCGCCCACAAATGATACAAAACTACAGAGAGAAGAAAAAAAGAGAGCGAGAGAGAAAAGAAGCACGCGGATGGTGGAACAAATTACTTTTCACCGTGACACTGTCGCGTATTAACGAATATGACCCACGGGGTTTCATAACCTCATTGCATATACTTAGGTCTTAAGGTGTTAGAGCAAGTAGAATAACAAGAAGGCCAGGGGGGAATGATAATTTTATCGAGCGCGACGACGAGAATCGAAATGAGCAAGAGACCTGTATGTAACTTGCAACGATAGCACACGCAAAACCACTCAGCCACATATGCACAGCAGAAATACACGCACGCAAACATAAGAGTACTATAGAGATACGAGACGCCCTGGGACGTGCGTGAATAAGAAACACAAAAAAGAAAAAAAAACCCAAAAAAAACAAAAAATAGACATGTATAATATTATACATATACATAACATAGCGTATAAAGTATATTATAAAAAAATGATGAATATAAATATATATATATAAATATATAAATATTATACAAAAAAAAATAAACAAATTATAAATATGAGGGAAGTATATAAACGAGAATATACAGGACAAAAAACCATTAGGTGTAAGGACATAAGATAATATTATTATGATGTATGGTTGGTTTATAATGTAAAATATATTATAGAAAATGTATCGTCATGTGTTTTCCTTTTCACCTCACGTTTTGCGTATCCAACTTAATTTCCCTCCCGAATTTGCAGCAGTGACTCTGCTTTTTGATTAAATTACATTTGCTGTAAACACGTGAAAAAAGTGCACACTCTTATGTAAAATGAATTTGTTCATTTTTCAAGTACTTTTTACTGTTTCACTGTTTACACTTGTTGTTTTAACTGGAAAAAGAAAAATTGCAAATTAATATTTCATAATGAGTTCCACTAATTATATAAATATGCTTTTTCTTTCATTTATCCGAAAAAAGAGAGGTCTGCGCCTGGATTAACTCATGCACGATTTTAAAGTAAGTGAATTATTCATTCAGATTCTTACATTACTCAATTATGAGAATTAATTTAAATCGCTTCTAAACTGGAGCTTGCAACATTTATTTTAAATTGTTTCTTAGAATGAAATATGAAAAACTGTTATTATTTCTTTTCGGTTATTACAACTTAATTAATTTCTATGTGGCAAATTGTTCGAACAAAAATTTCAACCAAACTTATATGTCCTAAGAAAATTGCTTTTAGAAAAATTTACTCATGAAATAATATTTATCATAAAGATACGGTTTTCTTAAGAATCATAATTTTGGAAAATTGCTCACTCTTGAATTTTTTTTCTGCCTTTGGATTTCCTGGAATATTTCTTATTTGTTTTCAACCAATTAAAAATACAATTGGGTAAAAAATTAAAGTTTTAATCAAGTGTTTGCCTTGTCAGCATCAATAGTATCACTTATGAGACAAATGAGTTAAAACTGGGAAGCGTACATTTACATGTCAAGTTATTTTCAATATTGTAGTACAACATGTTAAAAACCATCAAACACTTATTGACAATTAACGTCAACTATGCCGATAACGAGAAGACTCTTATGTATTTGATAATTGCATGTCATTAACGGCTTCAGCGCTCGTTCGTATATGAAATGTAATAACATCAAGTGAGATGAATTTCGTGCTTTAAAATTTATTTATTATCAACGAATATTGATATCAAATTTCAAAAGTTTTTAATATCAACTGTGTACATTACTATTAAATTTCCAAAATTCAAACGCAAAAACTAAGTTGCATCGGTTTATTTATTCGTTTATTTTATTTTGTTTCTTTATTAGGTTGTTTTTCTTTTTGCCACAAAAAAAAAACAGCAACAACTATTCATAACAAATATGATGAAATGCAAAAAGTGGAGATGTATTTAAAGTTTGCCATTCTTATTTACATAGCAATCCATTACAAGCGAGCTTACACGTTCGGAATCAGCGAAATGTATTCCATACAAATGAACGTCCTCACGCAATTGTTAAGAATTCTATTTACATTTAAACGCAAATGACACGAAGTTGAATTAAAAGTTATAAAGTAGTAACGACTTTTATTCAGCGAAACACAGGGACCTTGCGGAATTTATGCATAGAACTCAAAACGAGTATACGCAACAGCGCTATAGAACGCGTCAACTCGTTTAGACATTTTGGTGTCGGTCAATTAAACGCTGCACATTGTCCCCGCGTTTAAATAAATTAATCGTGTAATTCCAACTTAATAACTGAGCCCCCCCTCCCTAAAAAAAAGCATACTTTTTGCACGAAAAATTTCAGAGATTAAGAATTTTCGTTCGTTGCATCGAAATGCACAGAATGGAATGACAATTTGAAATCAGACTTTATCAAGAAAACTGTTATGCATTTTTTTAGAAGTTTTCAATGTTTACTTCTTAAGATAGTTTTATTTGTATTTGTTTCATTTTCTTATGTGAATTTTAGGTTAGAGTAGCACTGCCAATAGAAAATTTTTCAAATTTTCAAAATTTATTGTGCAAAATAACATTTACAATTTTGAAAAAAATTTTTTCTTCCGAAATCATCGATATCTCAAACAGTAAACAATTAACATTTTTTAAAATATACACTTTATGTATGTGTATGTGTGACCCGATTTATATCTCTTACAACGCCGAAAAAATGTAAATAAATGAGACAGAAATTATAATTTCTTAAGTTGCAAGAAAATATATACGTAATTGTGAATTACTTGGAAGCAGTTATTACGTATATTTAAGTTTTTCAAATGCATTTCATTTTTTAATCGTTTTTTGTTGTTTATTTTTGCTATTATTATTACTTTATAACTTACATAAACAAAAATTATTTTCTTCAGTATCCAGTCGTTCACTAATAGAGATCGCAATACGATAGAGGTTAAAGCCACAAAATAGGCTTATCATTTTCATCTTGTAGAGACTGCTTTCAAAATTTTCGCTGAATTCTGTGCATTCTCAATGCAACGAGAAAACTTACTCAAAGCGGAATATACAACTTTGTAAAATAATAAAATAATATTTTGTCATTGTTACATATTTATAATTTCCAGTTATAAAGTTACAAATCTTGCCCAAACTGAGATATTTAAATTCGAAATCAAATTAAATAACATAAATATATAAAACATACATTTTCACAGCATTTTTGAAATTAAATATTTTGAATCCGAGTTACACGGATAGAAAGTACACATAATTAAATTTTAAAAAATTCTGATTTCCCAGCAAAACCGGATGTTCAATCACCAAATTCGTATTAAACCGAATCAAAAGTCGTAATGAGAGATAAAACACATATATGAGAGAATATGTAAACACATATTGAAAACATATTACAAAATTAGTTACAAAATATAGAAATTAATACATTTCATTATTCTTTGAAAAACACAGTTTTTACTATATACATGTCCCACCTTAAAACGTAACTTAGATAGGAAGAATATAAACAAAAAAAATTGCAAAATGTAGTTCAAAAAAAATAAACCCAGTTTCTTTTTGTACCGGTGGAAAAAAACTGTAAAATCGACTGTATCAACATCGTCTCCATAGCGGACACGACCGAAAATTGAAAACGAACGAGCGAGCATCAGTTCTCTGGTATGAAGATCTCTACACCGAGAGAGGAGCGTTCGCCTGGTGTTTGAAACCACAAAGCTGCAAAAGCCATTTCTAACTACAGCGGTTGCTGCTCATTTATTCGGACAAAAAATGTAATCGCAATCAATATAATAATCAGTACGGTGAAATCATTCCAAAAGATTTATTTTCGCCAAAGCTGTTCAGGCGGGTTCTTTTGATCATTTTGATTATCATTTAAAACACAATGTATACTTTTGTTTTGGTAATCGAAACCGTATATTTTGTTGAAAACAAATATTGCAACTGAGGAGAAACATTTGGTTTCAATTTTATAATTTTCAGGTGAATTTCATCTCCATATAATAATGCCCGTGACAACGAGGATTTTGTTACAAATATTGGAATATGATGTTCACATTGGGAGAGAGAGAGGAAGAGTTGAAAACGATGGACGTGTTGATGGCAAAATGTTAGCACTTAAGCACATGCGAAAATATGTTTCATGTTGAAACGAAAGATAGCTGTGAAAGCATGGGAGGTAAACGAGAAATAGTACGGTATAAAGCATAAACTACAATTAGTGGTAATCCGTGTGACACAAGCATGGCACCCTTTGCGCATATTAGAGCATTAGCTGCCTGGTCGGACCGGTATAGCCGTTCGTCATTTCGGGACAGGTTACCGTGCTTCCTCTCTAAGTCGAGGAACAATTGTTCCTTGTCGAATATTCCAAAAATTGACGATGATTAACAGCCGCCACGTAGGTCAATACGCCGTTTAAGTAGGTCCTGTCAGTTACCCCCCCCCTCCCCTGAGCTCGTTCAATTTCATATCTTATTAAATTGTTTTACAGGAATTTATATCCATGTTGAAAAGTTTAAAAGAAAAGTGTTCTCGCGACCTCTGAAAAGAAGCAAGAGTGGTACAATGCGAAATGAAATTAGTTTTCTCAAAAAAAAGGCAGGGAAAAAAAACTGTTGAATAAGAAAAGAGCAATGGCAGGTTGGAAATTAAAAACATCGAATATAACTGAAACTAGAGCGGCAAAAAACTCACAATCAGCGACACTGAAACGAGCGTTGGGATTGTTCAATTCACTTAATTAAGCCAGTGTTTTACTGAAGATTATATTGCACTAAGTAACAAGGTAAGTTTCGGCGCTTCGGTTCTATTAATTATTTATATAATAATCAACGATATACGTGTAAGCATAATACTCGGCTTAATTCTCGTATTCCATCAACGTGACGTCAAAATAAAAATATACCTGCTACGTTTTTTTTTTTCGTTCGTTCCCACCCTTCCCCCCTCTCCCATTATATATTTTATTTTCCTTTGGGAAATTGATCAAATGAAAATTTAAGCAACGTGTATGTCAGAACGTTCGTCATCATTAAACCCGGACGAGAGATCTGTTATTGTAAATCCTGACATCCATTAAAATGTAAAAAAAAATATATATATAATTTTTTTTGTTCGTTTGTCGTTATATAGCCTCGTTAGTTAAATTATGAAAGCAATGCATTGAAACGCAAATGCTGATGCATTTTTAACTGGCAAGGGCAAAGAGAGTAGTTCGAACGGTACAGTTTTCATTTTATTTTTGCAACATGTTGTATAATAACAATGTTAAATAATGGCCGGACGGTTTGCAGAGGGCAGAGGGGCCAGCGTACACATTTTGCAATGGCCAATAACTCAACACGTCTGTAACTGTTGCTAATTTATGTTAAATAAATATGAACGTCTAGCGTCACGTATCGTCATAAATAACGCGCGCGTTAATGTTCATTCACAACAAAACAAACGAGTGCAGCGAGCATGTGCTGAAAATTTTTTTTCGACATTATCAAAACGCCGCTGCCGGGCTAATGAATCATTAAACGCGACCAGCTATAATTTGTACGCCATTTTTGTTAACATTACAAATGAGTCGAAATTTTTCAAAACCCTTTAACGCGTCCGTACACACGCCAGTGACAACATTTTGTCACAGGTTGGTGGGTCTCTGAAAATCAGCAAGGTAAAAATGCGCACTGAGGAAATGAGATTGTAAAATAATTACACCCTAGAGCGTAATTACAATCTTAGATAGTAAAAATTACGATATGCCCGTAATGAGTACAATCCACAACGTAAAAAAAAAATTACAATCTTAGTTGCGATGAAAATATTAAAAAATGATTTGTTGACAAATAATTCTGAACAATTATATCAAACAAATAAATAAATTATAATAGTATAAAATAAATTATAATATTATAATTATAATATAATTTATATTATATATAATAGATTATATATATATAGATTATATAAAACTATTTATTACAAAATAGATCAGAAAATTTACGATTCGACTTGTAATCATGAAAATTTGTAAAAGTGACGATCCAATTTTTACAATTTTATTTTTTTTCAGTGCGATCTAAATCGTAATCAGGAAAAACTGAAAAATTTACAATTGAGATTTCCAGTGTAACTGTTGATATCAAGTCAAAATCTGATGATTTTTATTATTATTTATAAAATTGCTGGTTTGGACATTATAATTCTGTGAAAAAATATATCGCATGATGAATAGCAAAAATTCAAAGCAGTTCGTTGATAACTTTTGTAAACATTAAAGTGTTTGCTTGAAAATAAAAAAGAAAGTTATTTTCAAAAAAGAAGAAAGATAATTCATCACAATTATGAAGAAGTTGATTGAATGGATGATATAAAAAACAAAGACAATTAAAGTATAATAGAAGGCACGTCTTTGGCGCTCGAACGAAGAAAAAGTATATCTAAAACTCGTCGTTATGCTTTCATTAAACGCTGTAATATTGAACATAATGAAATGAATGTTCGAAAAAAATACACCTCCATCAAGTTAATTAATTTTTAAGTGCCGGAGTAATTAGTTACATAATAGAAATAGCGAGGATTTCCAAAGTGAAGAGCTACTTCGTACATCATCTGGACAATAACATGAACGGTTACTAGCGTGTCTTATTCTATGATTTACGTTTGTACAATGCTGCGAAAGACAAATTGGACAGCTCTGTAAAATTAATTCTGATAACGATGTTTCAGCAGTTGATCATTTAGCTTAATTTTCACGTGATGCCCAAACTATTTGTTATCATTCGTTAGAAGAGCAAACAGCAAAAAAAAGGCATTACCAACTTTTTTTCTTCCAGTGTGAAATTTAGCTAAGCATTAATTCAACATTCAAGAGTAATCGGGGAAGGAAAATGTTGTTTCTGGGCAGGATTTAATTTTGCAAATGGCACCGCGTTCGTCTTCATGTTTTATTGTCAAGTTCTGTCCCAAATTGATGAATTCCAGAATTAACGTGCAAGTTAGGTCATAACGTCGCAAAACCTATTACAGAATAACTAATAAATTTCAATCTATCCCACGGATAGTGTCACAGCAACTTACCAGAAATTCCAGCTGATCATTCTTGAACTAATCAAACTAAAGAAATAATAGAGCCAAGTTGTATAATTTCGAATCCTTACTGTCCCCAATCCAGTTGTATCAAAAGTATCAAGTGGCAAGATTAACTCTGACATTAATAAAGTTCATAACCAACTTTGGATATCTTTTGGTCAAGTCCGAAATTTGTATCAGGCAAACTGAATTAAATTTGACCGTAAAAATATTTTCTTTCAACTTGAAAGTCACATTTGCGGAAGATACGGATTGTAATTAAACAGGAAATTAATACTAAAGTAGGGTAAGTAGACAAAAAGTAAACAACCAACGAGATATGGAAACGGCAGGCAGCGGTCGAGATGACCGCAATCGAGTATTGCAAGGCGAACGAGGTATACGTGTTGCACGCTTGCTTGGTGACCGATGAGGCCAATTCCGTCGACCCCCGTTTCTGCGTTCCAGAACTGCTCCGGCTACGGCAACTTTTCTAGTAATTGAAATTGAGAACATACGCAGCTGATGTTTCATTGCTTGTTCGAAGGAAATTACCGAAGAAAACGTACTACGTCTTCTTGACTCTTGCACAAATTTATGGACGCGAACGCTTTGAATTCAGCTGAATTGGAAATTGCAAAATCACCATATTCCGAATTATTATCAGCCATCGCTGCGATAAGAATAATATCAAACTGGGAGAACAAAGTTTATTGAAAATTGGAATTCCTTTCCTGAGGATCGTCGTCCGTTGGAATTGTCATGAAAAAACAATTTGATCAAAATATTGGCTTCAGTCACCTCCAATCGACCTTGCTTTTCATTTTATTATTTTCCGTAAAATGTCTACAATCAACAATAATCCATTACAATTTCACGTTCCAGTAACGACCAACGTAACAACTACATTTCTAATGTTAATTTCCTTTACCATCTCTTATTTTCGTTTCCATTTCAATTCCTGCATTGCCGACGTCTACATTACCGACATCCTGTATTACCGACACATGATAATAAATGGCATTTCTCAAAACAGTGGTAAAACGTCAGTCGGTAAAAACAAAACCTGTTTTGCATTACCGACATATGTTAAGTAACCGGAAGTGGAAATTTGAAGATGTTTACAACACTAAATTTCCAGAGGCCACTAACACACCAACTCAGAGAACGATAAGGATGTTCCAACTTTGTTTACCAGTGGATGAAAAACACCAAGCCGTTGTAACAACAAATTATCAACTTGAACATAAACAAATTCTACCGATGGTTTCGTAAATATACACATTTTTCAATCAAATTTGAAGGTTATGTTTGAATTCCATCATGGTCCTTTGTTTTAATTGGTTTTTTTAAAATGTGATTCGATAAAATCAATACCTCAATTTCTTCCAGTCGATTGACATTTTCTAACTGGTTTTACAAATTTTTTTTTTCAGAATCGTCAACCTCTCTCCAATCGTCCGAGGCAACAGTATTTACAACAAAAACGTACGACAAAAGTGCATAAATACATAAATATATAACTGTCATCGCAATGATCGATAATGGCGCCAAGAAAATGGCACATTGACTTGACAAAAGTCTGACAACGTCCATTCACGGGACCGAAACCGGCCGCAATGACATTCCGTTTGGGGCCTTCAAACGCGAGCTATTAAGAAAGGCCTGCTATTAAAGTCCCTCCCTCTACGATGTGTGTGCTGACGCGGTCAGCGGAGCGGCTTTGTTGATTTAAGACGATAATACCTGTCTGCGGGCATTTTTATGCGAAAAAAAAAGTTCGAGAGGACTCAGCAGAGGAAGAGAGAGATGAAAAAAAAAGGAAGAAACAAAAGGCGACGGCATGCGTGTATAATTATAGATTCGCATTTTCGGGAACTCGTTGGGAACTCTGCTTGTCAGTTTCTTTCTACGAAGATGATTCAAATTATCATCATCAATTCGCACGTCTGAAAAATTGGTCGATTCGGTTCGATTGCGAGTTCGAAGATCAATTCGGTCAATAAAACGAAAGTGGGGATGAATGAAGAAAAAGAAAAAGAATGAGGAGAAGAAGAAGAAGAAGAACCTATTGCGAGAATTATCAGACACGTTCCCACGAAATGGGAACGTTTCAATAGAGATAAAGAAACGGCAGCCCGTCCGGTCAATGAGTCTCGATTTGGTTATCAGTTATTATGCGTAATAAATGTGTGGGGAAGAAATATTACGCGGGACGATTTGGCCGTACAGAAGCGTGCAGCAATAAATACATTATCAAAAGAGTGTACTGCGGTGTGGCTGATTGAGAAGCCAAAATCGGGCTCGTTTCCTGAACAGGACTCCCCACTTTATAAGAACAAGTCCGTTTTGAAGATAGCAGGTTTCACCGTCTTGAGAAACAAGGTAGTGAAGCTGTCAAGAAAAGGAAAGAAACTATATGAGTAAAAGGGAGGAAAAGGAGGATCTTTGGTACTCGGCTACCTTTCGTATCAATGCGCGTTCAGCACACGGCTTTGATGTTGCCGGTAAGTGAAAAGGATTTCAGAAATGTTAATTTTATCTGATTACACGGAATTGTCGCGAGCTCGGCTCGATTTAAATGTTATTTCGATTAAAATGTCCGGACCCAAACTGGTCCTGTTTGAAATCATATTTAGATTCGCATAGTGCCACGGGATGGAGTTTCACATCATTCATAAGCATAGCCGTTCCATTCGTGAATAAAATTACGACCGGTCAATGGGAAAAGATTTGAGATGCAGAAATACAGGCTTTGACCTTTCTGCGCGATAATCGTCCGCTGATGTTCTGACAGTTTATTTGGTAGCACTCACCGTAAAGTCCAAGACGTAATCATACGCTTATTTCAATTTTTAAAAACATCTCTAACGACATGAAATGATAATTTATGTTGAAAAATCTTGCTTTTTTTCAGATAAAGAATTAAGTGTTTCGACATTTTCTTCTCAGGATAAAAACAAAAATGTGCCATTGCAAATTTTGATTTCAAGAATCACCGATTGAATTATCACGACGACTATCATTTCCAAGCATCTCCTGTTCCGAATCTGATAGGATTTAATAAAGATAAATTCTTAGCTCAAATAGCCTGATCTGTCACTTGGCAGCGTGTAACGTGTTAAGTTTATGCTATCTCCTCGCAGAACGCACGCGACTTGTTTCGGTGAACGACCGTATTTATATTTATATATCGTTCGTGTAGCTCTTGAAAGTCGGCATCTTAACTTAAAAATCTGAAGGCTCCTTCTCTTAAGGCCACTTAAATTTCTTTATGAGTTTTTGTTGTTAACACGGGACCGAGGCCTCTGGACGTCCCGTATCTCTTCTCGATCTTGCAATTTCTTGGTGGCCAGTTTGCATCGTCCAAAGGACCAAAATTTGAACCAACTGTTTCGAACGGAAAAAATGAATTCCAAAATAATCACGGATGATCCCCCTTATTAAACAAAATATTGACACAAGTTCGGCCTCTCATGTGAACCAACGTCTCAATTTGCTATGGAAACATCAAACGAGAATACCACAAATTTGTTATACGTTTTCTCTCGCGTATCTTTCTTAAGGTTGCCCGTGTCGACCTTACGTCATCACTTAGACATGTTATCTTCCCATCATCTTTTTGATATTCTAGCATTTTTCGTTCCAAGTCTAAGAATTAATTAAGCGAGATGGCGCGACGATCGTTCGCTTCTTTATTACGAAATTAATGTACTTGGCATTTCCGAGCGATAGGCATCTCGCTGAGTCGACGATCGTTTTTTGGTTTTATTTTTCGCAAAAGTTATTACAACTATTTGCCTCTGACTTTTTTTTTTTTCTTTCTAGTTATGATCAACCTGGAATCAGGCGATGGTTATCTCGGAAGCGTCAATCAGTTAGGTGCAAAATCGTATTTCCGAAGGCAGCCCCATGTAAATAAGTCTAATGAACTTTCGTGTACTTGGAAGACACCGCTGTTATTACTACGCGAGTGTTCGGAAAAAATGAAGTGTATCGACGGAAGAAAAGAATTACCGGCAGAAATGACGTAGAAGGCATGTGTGAGAGCTCGGGTGTATGAAAGGAAATCGCTTCGGCTTAACGTAAATGGTTCAGGCCGTCTATGTGCGTGCCGACACTCATGTGAACCAGTTGCCGTTTCCTTTCATTCAGCAACTTCTTCATCGAGAATGTCGCACGATTGCGAACACGATTATCTTCCCGCATCACGATACACGTGATTCATGCGGCGCTGCATACGGTAAATCACGCCAGCGATACCCAACCGTCTCGCTTTATATAAAACTCACGAATCATACTTTTGTTCGTTTGCTCGCGGTCGTCTTTTTCTCAATAAAACCGGGACGCTTTTCTTTGCCCCTTCAATGAGATCTGATATGCATTTTTGTTTTCAAGCTGCCACTTTTGTTTTGCGCGCTCTTTAGTACCGCTGTTTCAGCGGTCACAGGCACCCGAGATGGGAAAAATGATTTATCGTGAAAACCTCCTCCGATAATCGTGCAACGACGTAATAAAAATGATCGCGTGTGGTCATGCAGTTAATATTAATCCGTGTTTTTACGCCAATTTTTGTGTGACGCTGGAGAGAGAAACGGGCCGGATTTGTGGGCTGGATTCGAACGAAATAATCAGTACGGTGACACTGGCGGTGTAACGGCAACCGAACTATGAATGTAATGGGTTTGCTGATGGTGGAGAGGGCTCGCGTGCAAGTGCGATGTGTATGGCAGGGAACCCGTGCGAGGCCTAGCGCGGCTTCTTTTTTGTGACAAAGTTCTCATGATTTAATGTTTCGCCGACTGCAAAACTATTCACGGAAGAACGTGCAAACAATTTTGTTATTTTCCTATGTGTATATATACACGTCGATGTATATAGTTTTGTAACTGTACACCCCGATTCCGCCTCTTGTTTCTTGCGTGTAAAGTCAGTTGTGAGATGAATTGCAACAAATGCTTGGTGTCAATGATATTCTTTTTGCAACATCGCTGGGATAGAAAAATGATTCTGAAATATTTGTTCCTTCTATCTGTTCAACGGTTGATTTTCGCTTTTATTTTTTAATTCACTACACTTTTATTAATGATGAAAAATAATAGTTTGTAATAAGCAAAAGAAAAAAACCTTGTAACATCATTATTATTTAAATTTCAAAAAAAAAAGGCAAATGCTAGAATATTTTTATTTTAAAAAATGTCAAAATTTTTTGGTCAAGCTATTTTAAAATGAAACAACAAAAACTTTATTTCGATGTTTAGATGACAGCTTTTCAGTTTCTTTCAACAAATGTTTTGTAAAAATGTTTCAAAATTAAAATACTTGCCAAAATGAATTTGAGCTTATACACCAGTTTAATTTAAACGTTTGCTAAATGTTTGAATTGAACGTCTAGGAAATGTTTTAACAAAAAATTGCAAATAGTGTTATCAATTCTTACCTTCGAACCTCAGAATTCATTACCATATGATGCATATTCTTTATTATTATTTACAAATTACAAACTTTCTTCAATTATGAACAATTTCAAAAATAACTGTTGATAAAAGACTATACAAAAACAATTATAAACTAATTTATTAAAATTGTTAGAATTAGAATTAATTGATTTTTCGGCTGGCATGTCCATTAAAATCATAAAAGTTATCCAGACAAATTACCAGCAATTAAAAATCTACTCTCGAAATTAAAGCTTGGATGCCTAATTTAAATGCAATTGAAAATAAAAAGAAGAAAAAAAGCCACCAGTTGAAAAAGATTTGACCTACTAATGTTCCATCGCCTTATCGCATTTGTGTACAATGATAGCCTTTAATGTTTCGTATAAAAATTTTATGCGCGGAATTGATATCGCGCTCGGTATGAAATATAATTTTCGAAACACCGTGCAGATTAGTCGCGGCACGGATAAACAACTTTCGAAAACGATGAGTTGATTGCTCATCGGCTTACGCTTAATGCGCTCAGCTTGGAATACGTCTGAAAACGGATGAACATTATTGTTGTTATCAACTTGATGATGCATCTACTTGCAAGGCAGGTGCGGTGAAGGGGCGTGGCGCCGGATGCGTGCATCATAGGGATGCACGCATTTCCAACGAGTCGATGCAAATTGATCAGTACACTAATTTTGAACTTGCGCCTCAAAAAGTGATGCTTGCACGAAACATGAATACGATAACACGCTCTCTCGAACCGAAAGATTTCGATCCGGAAAATAACAAAATTGACTATTTGAATATTGTTCTATAATCAGACACGTGAACTGGATTTGTATCTAGAAGCTTCGAACAACACGTCCATCAATAATTTCGACATGCGGATGCACACAATGCAAAACACACACCGGTTCGGAGGCATGTTTCAAATTTCAGAGCCGGTATTCCACGGTCAAAATATATAAATTCGCGAAACAAAAGTTTCGCGGTACAATCATTGGGAGCAAATTCTATAAATAAAATGTGAGACAAAAGTTTTGTTGACGGCACATTTGCGAGGGATCTCGCAGAGAATAAAAAGAGTCGGGCAATAAACGCGTCCGTCGTACGAGACTGACGTATAATAAATATAAAAATAATAACGCCAGAGCCGGGGCATTCGTAAATAATTGTTGAATCAAATTCGGCGTCTTGCGTGCTTGTTCTTTTGCCTGACGGTGTATTTGAAGAGAGTGTGACGGTAGCCAGGTCCTCATTAGAGCATTCCGGCGCGACGCCCGCGACTCAAAGCGTCGTAAAAACAGCTGAGATGTAGCAAAAGAGCGTTGCGGTGCGCTAACATATCGCGCTTGAATGTGTACGACAGTTTGTATGGCGTTATACTGTCGCGGAATTACAACTTGCGTTATTTGGTGTTTTTCAACAACCGATAGCGTAGTGTTCAGCAAAAAAAATACGCTCTGAATTTTTGATACAAAAAAAAGTGACGCTTTTTTAAAAATAGACTGAACAAAATTTTACTGATTTAAACAAAGAACAACGAAAGGTTTCTTGATGTTGAAAAAAGAAAAAATCTAAATACATAAGTCTATTCTGTAGCTCCAATTACAATTGCAATTCCATCTCTAAGAAGCAACTATTAGAGTACTGATAAAAATAATTTTCAATTATATAAAGTATGAAAGTAATAAGTAAATATTATTTCAATTTGAAAAAAATATAAAGGAAGTGACTATTCGCACCACACCCGTTCCCCGTCCACCCGTTCCCGTCCACCCGTCCACGCACCACACCCGTTCCCCGTCCACCCGTCCAC
>JAAMPD010000741.1:0-38110 GCA_025266255.1 Trissolcus basalis | reverse complement strand
GCCAAAAAGTATAAATTTGTAAATATTTGGCGCCAAAACTAATACATTTCAAATATTTGGTGCCCATAATTTTTGGCGCCAAAAAGTATAAATTTGTAAATATTTGGTGCCAAAACTAATACATTTCAAATATTTGGCGCCCAAAATTCCAATGGTGCTCAAAAACCAACACGTTAAAAACCTTATGCGCCTGAAAATTCAGTGGTATCCAAATATTTTAGGCGCGAAAAATGATAAACTCCCAAATATTTGGCGCCCAAAATTTCAGCGACATCTACAATTTTAGGCGCCAAAACAAATATATTTCGAATATTTGGCGTTTAAATTTTGTATACGCTAAAAATGATAAATCTTTAAATATTTGGCACCCATAATTTTTAGGCGCCAGAACTAATACAACCTGATATTTAGGCGCCAAAAATTATAAACCCCGAATATTCAATTTAAAAGTTGTTAAATCCCAACTATCCAGCGCCCAAATATTTAGACCCCCAGTTATTCACGAATCCCTCAAAAAGTAATCTTTCAAAAAAAGCTCACCTATTTCATCGTCAGAAGAAGATATGAGTTCATATTCGCCAACTGAAATTGCACTGTGATCTAAAAAAAAGGAAAAAAAAAAAAGAAATCAATCCATTTATTAAAAGCATTCTATAAAATCATTTCAAAATATGAAATAAAAAATTGGAAATTCTATAAAAATTAAAAAAATCGAAGAAATGAGGTATTAAAAAAAAAAAAAAAGAATTGTAAGATAGAAATAAAATTGAATCGGACGAATGAACAAGTTTAATTAATTTCCGAGGTATTTTTATTGACGGGGTTTGAGAATAATTGTAAAAGAGTAGAAGTTACTTTTGGAGCTGAGCGGTGCATCGGTAATTTTTCCTTTCAGAATTAACGACTCGTTGAGTTTGGTATTCTGCACGATGTTGTTCCTGATGAGCGGCTGATCCTCGTTCAATTTCCGGTACCTCCTTCGCTTCGTGCACGCAACATTCATAAATTTATTTATGCGCCCGTTGAAGTACATCGCTGCAACCAATAAACAAGGTGGATTGATTTTTGCCAGTACCACCGGTACTCTCGACACGCTGAGAGAAATCTCGTCTATTTTTCATCCACTATCATCTTCTAAATTGCAAACATTTCCTAACATTTGTATACCCTCCACTTTAATTTCAAACTTTTTCTAACACCACAAGGACCAATGGGTTTATATCAATACATTTCAGAAAACTGTAAAATGTAAATTATGTATGAAAAAAATATATAAATATTAAAAATATTTTTAATATTGAGAATATTTTTAATATTTTATAAGATTTATTTATATATTTAAGTTTATTTCAAGAATTTGTTGAGTTGCAATTTTTTTCGTCCTTCTAGTGTTAAATTTGTATCAAATTTTTACTTCTAAATTCATATGTGAAAATATGAAATATTGTGTATGAATTTTAATAAAAATGTTTCATAAAATTTTATTGAAGAAAAAAAAGAGATTGCTTTTCTCTCATTGTGATTTGTATAACGAGAGGCACAGGTTGCAAATGACGTAAATGTCGTGCAGTTTTGTCTCCTGCAATCCGAAAGATTTACATACCCAAGATGTACAATATATATGAAATAACAAGAATTAATGCTTCGTACCACTCGATACGACCGTCGGCCAGTACCGCAATCAGCAAGCCTACCGTTAAACCATAAGCCAAGCAGTCGCGTGTTATCGGCCACCAATTCAGATTCAGAACCTTCAACAAAAAAATTATATACAAAATCAAACCGATAAAAATCACACCATTTTTTATAACTTTGAACAATCATTTTTTCAATTTTTATCAGAAACAGAAAATTTTAATACGAAATTCTGTTTGTCTGTTAAATTTTCCCGCCAAAAATGATTCAAAATTTTACAGTTTTTTTTATTAAGAAATTGATTTTAAAAAGTTTTTCATTTCAAATAATCAATTTTTCAATCTGATTAAGAAAAAACATTTCAATAGAAACATTTTTTCGTATTTGAATTTTAATATTTTTCCCGCCAAAATTGGGACATTTTACAAGAGCTCCTATGAGAAATGAATTATGAAAAGTTTGTGATTTCAATCGATCATATTTTCAATTTTATTATGAAAACAAATTTGAATAAGAAAATTTTTGTTTTTGAATTTTTATATTTTTCCCGCCAAATGTGATTTTACATTTGAAAGGCTTTTTCTATAAGAAATGAATTCCGAAAAGTTTGTGATTTCAATCGATCAAATTTTCAATTTTATTATGAAAACAAATTTGAATAAGAATTTTTTTGTTTTTGAATTTTTATATTTTTCCCGCCAAAAAGATTTTAAATTTTACAGGCTTTTTCTATAAGAAATGAATTCTGAAAAGTTTGTGAATCATTTGGAGATAAAAAAGGTTGGATTTAGAGCTGAAATGATGATTTCATGAAAGGGATACAAAGTTGAAAAAGTGGAGGGATGAATAAACAATTTGAAATTCGTTTGTGTCACCTGCTTAGCGAACAATCCGCAACAAGCTGGAACGGCTAAAATATTGAAAACAGCGGAGCCGACAATAGTTCCGATCCCGAGGTCTCCCTCGGTGATGAAAGTTCCAACAATATTAATGAATAATTCTGGGCTAGATGTCGCGGCGGCCATAAAAGTTGCACCAGCAACATCTTTTGAGACGTTGATATCTGCAAATATGATTTATGACTCATTAAATATTAACGCCCGAGGCGGCATGACCTACTCATCCCAGTCGTTTTATTCGAGTTAGTAGACACACATTAGCAGAAATCTGCACTTGCTCGTCAATAAATCTTTCCAAATTTTTCAATCTTTCTTTGTCATTAAACATCATTTAAAAACGATTTTCCAATTATTGCAATTTTAAATTCACACTTTTCCCGCCAAAATTTGAGTATGAATTTTGACAAATTATAATCAATAAATACATTTTAATCAATTTAGTGAATTTTTGAAATTTTTACTACATTTGCAACACTCGAAATTTGTTAAATTGATATTATGAGTTTAACATTTTTCCCGCCAAAAATCGAATACGAATTGGAAAAATTTTTTTTGCCTTTGTAAGTTTGTTATCATCAATTATTTGCAAACAATGCTTTTGAAACTCTTAAAATTCAAAATTGATTTTACGAAAAATAAAATAACATTTTTTACATCGAAAAACGGGAGAAGTACAAATTTCGCAAAAATTTAAATGGAATGTTTTCAAAATTGATTGCTTTTGAAATTAAATTTTGTAAATAATTTTTTGGAACTGATAAAATAACTGAGATATGGACAAAATAAAAAAAAGTTATATTAACTTCACAGATCAAACTGATATTATGAATTTGAAAATTTTCAAACCAAAAAGAAAATATACAAATTTGTAAAAATTTCATTCAATTTTGTAAACATTTATAAGTTTTTTATGATTAACATGCAAACAATGCTTTGTAAAATTACTATAATTTTATAATTATAACTTGACTAAAAACAAAATTTCAAATTCAAATATGTTACCGCGAAAACAAGGGGAAATACAAATTCAGCAACAATTAAAATTGAATGTTTTAAAAATCGGTTGCTTCTAAAAATTCATTTTGCAAATAATTTTTTTCAAACTGATAAAATATCTGAGATATGGAAAAGATAAAAAAAAAGTGCACTAACGTTCACAGATCCTTTTTATTGATGGCACGAAGAAGTCATCGCAGACAATCGCCAGGAGTAGAAAAAGATAAATGGCAATGATAAAGTGAATGACGATGAATCCGGATTGTCTCTGCTCGGGTGTGAATCCGTCGGATGGAAATTCTTTGATCGCCGGTGCGGAGCAGTTTAGTCGTCCTTCCAGAGTCTCGTTTTCTATTTGCAGCAATTTCCGCATCCCTTTGAAAAACAGGCGCAAAAAATTTTTTTTCACGTTCTTTTACAGGCGCATTATCGCATTCAGAGCTATTCGCTCGCTCGAATCTCCTACGCCGAGACAACTTTCGAGTTTTTTTTTGTACATTTTAAAAGCATTAGAAAATTGGGTCGAGAGCACGAGTATCCGACAATCGATGCCAAACTTTTGTCCATGATCGCTTATTCTCATTTGACTGAACATTTTCAAATTCTCACTTTTTTGCATCAAAATATGTCCTTTGTATGAAAACAAAAACAAACAAAATTAGTTTATTGAAATTCGAATTGAATTATTCGAAACGTTAATGACTTTTTAATTTGAAATAATAAAAATTAAATTGCCAATTTATATAGTTAGAAAAAGTTAACTCACTTGCGAGAGAGCAAATTTTCGCAGCGCCACCGACCAGATGAAACGAAAACAAGCTAAGTAAACAAACCGCACTCAACGGTTGCTTTCTTTTTATATTACGAATAAATTTGTTATCTCTCGCAAAATGAATAGAAAGGACAACAAAAGATTGTCATATTTATCGAGCTTTAATTAATTGCAACGAATCTCATTAATTAAAGGGCTCACTCCGAGTGACGACTGACCTAGATTGAGATAATTGATGACAAAGATGAAATAGTAGCGGCGTTTCAAGACTGTGTGATAACACAATTAACATTTTAACAACGAGAACCGGCTTGAGATATTACAAAAAAAAATAATTATATAATTAATTGCTCATCTCTGGCCTGGAGTTTTAATTAATTAGTTGATGCTTAAATAATTATTAAGAGCCTTTCCTTAAGCTTCTCAGTATCGAATTCAATATTTTCGAACGATTCGCGTGAAACCGTCAGTAGGTGGCGCTGTAGTGCTATTTTCTCGCAAATGAGGTAAGTTTTTTGAACTATTTATTCCGTGGGATGTAATTTGGCAAAAATTAAAAAAAATTCCAGAAAAATATATTTTGATGACATTGCGTAATTGAAATATAAGAAATTATTATGTTATATTAATAATTAATTAATAATTAGTTATATTATAATTAATTAATATAATTTTATATTTAAGAAGTCGAATTAATTGAAATTTTAAATTAAAAAAAAATTCTAAGGTTGGCAGTGACGATTTGAATAACTTCGAACGTTTCTCGTGAAACCGCTGGTAGGTGGCGCTGTAATACTTTTTTCTCGAAAGTGAAGCAAGTTTTTCAGACTATTTATTTAGTAAAAATTATCCTAAATCAAACCCAAACAAAATTTCAGGAAAATTTGAATAGATGGCACCACAGCGCATTTCTTGGAAGTGATATTATTTCAACTATATACAAAAGTTGACCGAAAAATTTACATATAACTCTCATTCGTACTAAATTTTATATAAAAAATCTTGATTAATTTAATTTCAACCTAATTTCTAATTACAATTGATAAAATAATGTTAAATTGATTGCGATTGATTTGGATAAACTTTATTCGATCGGAATCTTTCATTCTTGTATTTTTAATTTTCGGTTATTTTCAAGTCAAGGTACGAAACGACGACACGTGCAAATAATACAAACGTTTCACCACCGTTTGAACGGATTCTTATTTACGCTTATTTTTTCCATCAAAGATCGATAAAATCAATAGTGATAAGATCAATGATTATCTCTTTAGTGTATGAAATGAATTTTTCCTTCAATCTTTGTGTCGACAGTAAATAATAAAGGTTGAACTTCTATGAACCCTTTTTGTGTTCAAATCTCAATACAAATCGTAAAATTAACACTCAAATTCATGTAAACTTATTCCTCAAAAAAAAAAAAACAAAAAATAAGTGCGCATGCGTCATAAAACATATTTTTAAATACCACAAGATACAAAATATAAACAAAAATATAAAGTCAATTTTTCCAGTGTAAAATAAATTGAATTATTTCGGTTGAATTATTCTACTTACGAATTGGATTTTTGTTACTGAAAGAAGTCGGCGCGTCAGTTTTGTAGTACCGCACGGCACTTGAGCAAAAATAGTAACAAAGCGGGATACAAATTACGACCAGGAGTCGTAACCCGATCATATTTTTGCTGTACAGACGGGCCATTTTTCGGCCGATGTCGTGTAGACAGCTCGCGCACGAATGACCGTTTACCTGGTACTGCTAATGCTAAGGAATCGTCCAGTACTGGGCATCAATGTATTTATCTTCGATTTGATAAGATACCGATTTCTTCGGACAAGACATGAGACGTACAAAAATTTCTAGGATTCGTTTCGCTTACGATGCAACGAACTTGAAACGTAAAATCGATTTTTTTTCTCAGTTTGAAAAAATTCTCAAAATCAACACAAAATTTCGAACAAACGAGAATTTTTGTAAATTATTGATATACATTTTTGAATTCAATTATTTGTTCATAAAAATTTATTTTATTAGATTTTTGAATGTCACTTTTTGTTTCAATTGATTTTGAATTGTTTAAATTTGTGAAATTACCTTGGTTAGAACAAATAAGTATCTCTCAATATCTAATGAAATCTGTATTTTACAACTGATTTGTTTTCTCATATCAAATTTATCATAGCAGGATCATAACAAGATATCAAACATATGTTTAGTTAATTTGATATGTTTGCGCGAAAAGCACCTTGACAGGAATCTTTTGCACCGTCTCTTGGCAAAAACTTTTGTTTTGACCTCACCCCGAAACTTTTTTCCTGATATAATGATGATTAATGATTTTTAACAAACGAGAAATGATAAATAAAGCAAATCTCATGGCACGTTTATTTTGCATCTGCATAGTTGATGAATTCAACAACAATGATAATAATGTTTAATGTATGTTGTATTACACTATTAAATGGTGAAAAATTAAAAGAAAAGGCACGTGCGAGGAATGTGACATGATATATTTATGGAGTCATGGAACATGTGTATTTATGTATCTCACGAACGAGTGT
Source organism: Trissolcus basalis (assembly GCA_025266255.1). Taxonomy (NCBI): domain Eukaryota; kingdom Metazoa; phylum Arthropoda; class Insecta; order Hymenoptera; family Scelionidae; genus Trissolcus; species Trissolcus basalis. The sequence goes on along the minus strand of JAAMPD010000741.1, from coordinate 31,246 downwards.
CGGTCGAAATATACATGTAGTGATTAGTTTTCTTATGTATTTAGTGTAATAACTTGTACAAATATTTGGACATTGAAATATTGAGAACTGTGAAATTGAGTGAGAATTATATATCTACACAGACAAAAATATATATATTGATACACATTTTTATATAAGTAAGTGTAATATATACACGCAAAATATATATTTTTATATTTATAAATAAATTTTTTTTTATATTTGTATATGATTGATATGTTTAATATAATTAATGATATATTAAAAAATATAAATAATAACATATTTATTAAGATTTGTTTTTGTTTATGTAGTTCATATATACGTAATAATATATTTTTGTTGATATACAAATATTCTTTATGAGAAAATATATATTAGTTGTATATAAATGAATTAAATATTAAAAAAAATTATTTACATATTTTTTAAGATTTATCTTTATTCACTTTATTTATTCACATATAGAAATATATATTTTTGTATGTAAAAATAAGTATTTTTTCATAAAAATGTTTTCTGTATGAATATATATTATTTGTATATATAAATAAGTTATATACTGAAAAATTGAATGTTAAGATATTTTTTATCTTTGTTTATTTTCTTTATTTACATATACAAATATATATAATCTGTATATAAATAAATGTTATACCAAAAAAAAAAAAAGAAAAAATTATAATATTTACAAACTTTTCAAGATTCATTTTTGTTTATTTCGTTTATTTACATATACAAACATTTTTATATACAAATATATTTCATGTATATATAAATAAATGATATTAAAAAAGACACTATTCAAATGGTTTCTAAAATTTATTTTTATTAATAATAATTTGAAGTTTAATCGTAAGTCTTATTGTTTGTTTACATCTTGCAACGAAAAGTGATATTTAATTGTGTTACAAATTCTTCCATTTCTGCAGAACCTCACTCTTGTCGGTATTTCGAGTTATTGTAATTGTTATAAACAAAGTCTCCAACTCCGTGGCAGCAGATCTTATGCATTAGCGTAAAATATGAAGTACATTTTCCATTTTTCAGCGATCCTACGGTTGCACGTACGATAGGCGACTGAATAGTCCTAGGGAGGGGCTGTGTGCAATTCAACAAACGATGTCAGACATCGGTCTAGTTGTTAATGTAGTATGTGTGTGACAACGGGATTGACAGCATGGATACGTCCGGCCTAGGAGGAGGTTGGTTCCAAATTTCCCTAGACTGAAAAACAACAAATATTTCAGTGTGTCAGAGAATGTAACCATTAATCGAAAAATTCACTATCAAAAAGTCACCAGAAAAGTGTGCAGGGGCCAAAAACGTCCACGCGGATTGTGGTGCGATTGTGCGAATTTCTGTTCAACTCAATGTGCCATGTGATATTTTGTGATCATGTGCGCGCTGTGATTTGTCTCCAATTAATCAATCTTCCTAAGATGATCATCGGATCTGATCGGTTTGAAATGTTCATTTTCTATCATTGGACGCGCACTTCATCAGCTGTACCAGAATTCTGGTTAGCTTTTTTCGGGGGATGTACTGCCAACGTCCCTAAAAAAATCCCTAGAAAAGAAAACATCCCCGTCGACAGGCAAAATTGTGAAAATTTGTTTAGAACAATATTTTCCACGGTTCATCCGGTCGTGTCAAGTTTCACGGATTCTCAGATCGTTTACTTTTGAAATTCTTTGTAAACATTATTTTCGAAAAATTTTTAAAAACTTCTAGTTGATTTTTGACACTGGTTACATATCTAGTGACATTCTTTGGCACCGACCTGTTTACGATGAAATTTCTCTTGAATGAATTTTCTATTGTCACTTTTGTCACGTCTCAGTTGTAAGACGTTGCCATTAATAAACACTCAATTAAATGACAAATTATCGTCAATAAGTGGACATTTTTTGTTGTTTCTAAATCGTCCATGTAAAAACAAAAATGTTTGTGCCGCAAAAGAAAGGGGGAAGAAAACAAAAAAGAAACAAAAAATTGTTGGAAATTAAATGTTTCCATCTTTCAATTTCTTGACTGACCGTTTAAAAAATTTGAAACAGTTGTGTAACCGGCGAAGTGATTACCAACATCTTAAATGTAATTCATCACGCGATTAACCATCATTAAATCTATTTGTATTATGTAACCATAACTACCGACACACAATTACGATTATGCCATTTATATTAAATCCATCCGTTGTTTTTTTTTCTTCAATATTTTGTTTTTTTTCACACCTTGAAAACAAAATTCAAATGTCGAACTAATCACGAACTTTCCCCTTTGTTGTGGCCATTTTGGCAGCAGTGGGACGAAAACAAGCGCCAAACGAAAAATACGATTCTGCCATCAACAAAGAAATGAAAACAAATGGGTCACTCAGACAAACAAATCCGGACTCGGTACAACTGTACTGCGAAACGTTCCATGATTTGATCATTCTTTTCTAGAGGGTTAAAGGTTAATATTAACTTCAATAAAAGTTAACCTTTAAACTTTCTTAAGTTTACAACCCTGAATTGATCAGACATTTTTCAATGATTCTCAATCAGGAGGCACGGTCAACTTTTTTTGAGTACGTTGGTCAGAAAATTTATAACAATTTTCTTAGTACCATTACATTTTAAAAAAATTAAAATCTATTAAATAATTAAAGCAAAAAAATTTTTTTTTCAAATCAGTCATACGAAGAAGAAACGTTTATAATGTTGAAAAAATTGATAGGGTTATAATTTTGATCAGGTTTTTTAAAAATCAAAGATTTTTTTTTTTTTTCTTTTAATTTGAAGTTCAGTATATCTTTTGATTATTATTATTATTGAAGGCATGCGATGCCAAGTACCGAGGCAGCGAGTAATGAAATGAAATGTTGCGGTTTGCAGCATCGCATTGTGTGAGGTTATGTCTGCGATATCAAGCTGCCAATCATTAGTTCAATTTAACAATTGATCATTAATTTATTTTTCATTTTACATCATCTAAATTCTGTTTTTTTTCTCTCTCTCTCTCAAACATTTATTTGCACACGTTTTTCATTAAATGCCTCCGTTCAAAATGAAGTGTGACTTTTTCTCTTTAAAGAAATAAGAAAATTGAATGGATGAACGCCATTTTATTTGCACCCGCATACAAATTCCAACAGTGGAAATTAGAACGTCAACTCTTGTAAATGAAACCGAACATTAAGAGAAAACGAAATGGAAAAAAAATTAAAAAAAAAAAAAAACATCGCGTTCAGTGAGGCACTGACAAAAGTTTCTTTGTTTCGGGGGAAATATAAATGTTCGTTTTAACGAGCGATTCATTATAAAAATAAATTTAACTACCATTCGCCCGAAATCTTAAGCCTAATTAGTCTGATAAACAATAACAAGGGGTTTATTCAGAACCGTAATTTCTCAAGCAATCACAATTTTTAGTTCAAAATTTTCACGACTTTTCAATCAAAAAATTAATTTTTGCACTGACAAATATATTTCTAATTATAGTTTCATATATTCATACATATATAAATGTATATTTTTCATATACAATGTATATTTTTATTATTTCAAAAAGAATTACTTTTTTTCTAAACTGTAATAAAACGAAAACCCATTTTGTTTAGTTTATTATTACAACCACTGTGTTTTCTAATTAACCTTGATTTTGGTCACTGAATGATAATTGTTAATTGAATTTATTTTTGTTGCTCATTTGACCGGCATCGACAGTCTTAGCATCAAGGAAAATGAACCAAGTACATTGGTCCTCGGCAGAGTCGGTCGGTCGAGTTGACGAGTCGTGTTATATCTAGTTTATATACGACGTACATTAGACATGAATGGCATCTACTCTACACAGTTAAATGAGAGCAATTTAACTTCTTTAGGTTGCTTAATCGGTAGGAAGTCACATCAGCCACATAGGTATAACCTACACAAGGCGTTCTTCGCACACGTACCGTTGCGACGACTTGAATTTGTCAACTTCAAAATTCACCACGAGAGGCTCTCTCGCGAACTCGAAAATTTGCTCTCTTGCCATCAAGAGCCCTTCAGCCTCACTTTCCGAACTCATTTTTTAACTCTCTCGGTCAAATTTAAAAGTCCTCCTTCATCGTACCAGACTTGAGACATGTTTTTTTTTTTTCATAAACTGGTAAATCCCAGATACACTTTTGGCGGTAATTTTGAAATCCAAAATTTTGAAATTCTAATCTTTTGCATAATCTGGTAAATCATACAACCTTTAGGGCGCCAAATTCAAAATTATTTTTCAATTTTGGATTATAAATTTTTTTGGTTTTTGAAATTGGAAAATTTTATTTGTTGTTTTTTTGATTGGTGGATGAGAAATTTGAATGGAAAGACAAAAAGCGTTGGACTGTTTGTGCAATTACGAGATGAACGCGGACAAAAAGGTGTTGCGAGAAAAGAAATGTCTTGTGTCTGGCCTTGTCTGAATAGGCAGCGTGCCTTTTGTGGTTTTAACTTATAGCCGAAACATGTATTTTCGCCGTCTCTCTGTCAGCTCCGATATCGCGCTCGTATACACTTTACCAAATTGGCACATTCGTAATACGAAAATCGTTGCTTCCTACAACTTCAATAATTGACAACATTTAATAACGTCACATTAAATTAACACAAAGTCTATTTACGCTGCAATTGAAAATAACATAAATTGATTCGAATTATGCTCAGTTAAGAATTTAAACTCTTATACGTGTTTCGTGTGACTGCACTCGTTTTTAAATTGATAAATTGTGCTTACAACAAAATTTTACAACTTTTTTGTAACAATCTTTCAAATCTTCCAACATCCATTCTTTCATTTCAACTTGCAAAACATTTTTATTAAAAAAAAAATGTTAATCCAATTATTTATTCCCACCTCAATTATTTCACTTCTTAATTTTTGAATTTTTATCTGTACACAAATTTGTTCAACGTATCCGATTATTTGGACGTTTAATTATTTAGTCATTGACTTTACAAAGTCATGATTTTTATTTTAAACTGAAAATTCAAATTTGTTTTCGTGCATAAAAAAATGTTATTTTGGTTGGTAACAAGTTCAATTTTTTTTTTTCGTTTGAAATTTTAATCAAGTTCCTTTGACGCATCGCAGTGTATTTATTTCTGGTTCGGAAAAACGATCGCCAGGGCAATTAAATCAGCGCGGTGCTATTAAATGCATAAAGTGGTCAAAGTGGTAGATTAAAGCGGTCGAGCGTCGCGCAACGTACAACGAGGTGAAAAGCGGCGCCCGACCAAAAAATTATGACACTGACAAAAACTATTTACTGAAGCGATTTTCTCGCGTTCGCCGCTGAAATTCGTGAAATTGGAGCAATCGCGGTGCACGCTGGTAACAAGTCGCTTCCTGCTTGGCGTTTCGGACTTTTGCCATTGTGCCGTGTAATTTTCGTCATTATCGCGTCATCACTCGGTCGTCTTCAATCCTTTCCCCATATCAATTTTTTTTCATCATTTTGTTTTTTCGTTCCAAGACATTTGTTCGAATCCATTTTTTCGTATCAACCACAAAAGTGTTTTGGTTCCAATTTTCTTTTGAAATTTAAAATATAAAAAAAAAAAGAATAAACTGAAATCTGTTTATCATGAAATGTTCCGAATGAATTCCAATTCGCTTCAAGTTATGTAATGGTTTTATTTCTGGGAGTGGAATTTCCGTAATGCAAAAATAAGTCTCATTCATTAAGAATAAATCGCAGTTGACTAATCGGAAATTAACTCTCGAACCGATCCGAATGCCCTTTTTCCGACTAATTACGTTTGTTTTATTGAGACATTCAATTTTCCCGCCTTTTGTTTCATTTAGAAAATCCAAGATTCTTGTTGAAATTAAAAACTTTTTTCTCTTTTGTTTCTATTTTTTCTGTTTTATTATATAGTACTATTTTTATGAACACATTTTAATTTTATAACATTCAAGTTTCGCGCCTTTTTTTATTTGTTCTGAAACTCGTTTAAAGAACATATTTTTTGTAACATTAATTTTAAGGACGAACTGTTTATTATTGCTTGTTAATTATTCGGCCGTGACAATTAAACTGGGTTGGGTCTCTAATTATTGTTCGGCCAGTAAATAAACATTGTTAGAAGAAACTAACAATTTATGAAGCGTTTCAACCTTGTCTCCAGGATAATCTAATTTCGAATTTTACAAAGCGTGACGAAAGCTTTGGAAAATGTGTTCGTAAAACAACAAAGCAGATAAAACGAGATACAAGCAAAAACAATTTGAATTTGCCGCTTTGGAGATTTTTGTTCAATTTGAAAATCCCTTTCATTTCATATCCTCTTTGATGGAAGAAAAAAAAAAAGGTGGAAAAAACGTTAACGAATCGACAGGCTAAAAATGCTGATCTTGCGGCATTTTCATCCGCGTTGAAGGTTCATTAGTGGATGTGCCTTAATCAGGGTCATGATTTGAGTGTTTTGTTACCGCGACTCTTTCTTTCTTGTAGGTATTAATTGCACACCGCCGGCGATCGAAGACTTTCCACATGACCTATTCGACGAGAAGCAACGACAAAACGGAGCTGCCATCGTGCACGTCATCGTTTCCCTATACTTCTTCATCGCCTTAGCCGTAGTATGCGATAAATTTTTCGTACCTGCCGTAGAAAAAATATGCCACGGTAAGCAACCAATGAAACGCAAACTGATTTTCATAATTCCCGCCAAAATTTTCATAAAGGCCCTTAAAACTCAGTCGGTAAAGAACATTTTCTAACCTAACCCTGAATTTTTTCAAAGTAAAAAATATTAGAAGAATTAATATGAAAATGAAAAATAATTTCTTAATAATATGAATAATTATAATAATTATATATAAATAATCGTAATATCATGTTTGCAGCACTTTCAATGTCGAAAGACGTGGCCGGCGCCACGTTCATGGCGGCAGCCACTTCGGCCCCGGAGCTCTTCGTGAACGCCATTGGTACGTTCATCACGGAGGGAGACATTGGCGTCGGTACAATAGTTGGCTCCGCAGTATTTAATATCCTCGCTGTTCCCGCTTGTTGCGGAATCGGCGCGGGCATGGTACGTCTTTTTAAGGCACATCGCTATTTTTTCTAATCATTATCAACTGTCGGCAATGCAGTGCGATCGGCACCTACTTGCCGACCGATGGTAAAACAGAAAACCTGTTACTGTAAGTCCCGTTATTCATGTTTCTCAGAAACAGCGAATTGGGACTCAGCGGTTTTGCTTTACCATCAGTCGATCTTATCCCCCCCCCCAATAGCACAATCTAGATAATATATACAGATAATAAATGTATGTATGTCTATTATCTATATAATACCTAGATTGTTTTATTGGGATCTTATTATCTTTATGTAGATAATATTGTATATTAATGTGTTTACAACACATGAATAGACATGATATGTATGTAATGGATTTACTTACCTGCATATATATGTATGTATATATTATTTTTATAATAAATTGAATCTACTTTATAAAAAAATTTTTTGGGTACAGGTTGTGCCATTAGATTGGTGGCCAGTGAGCAGAGACTGTTTGGCTTACGGTGTCACGGTAGCAATTCTAATCTGTATAATACACGACGAAAGAGTAGAATGGTATGAAGCATTAACGTTGGTGCTGCTATACATCGTTTATATAGGCGTTATGTACTGGGATAAATCCTTCCAGCGTTGCACGCGATTTCGGGCGAAAAATGGCCAATCTCCGACTGAGGATTGTCACACACGGTCGGGTAAGTGAAAATAACCGCGCGGACTTATTCTTTCCGACGTTATCTGGATGGGAGATTAGTTTGTTTATGCATGCACATGATCTGTCGCATTAATTTTCATCCGCTGAATTTAAATCCCGCGTGATTTGCCGCCAAATGTTTTGGGCGGGAGATTTGAATTTATGTTTTGAAGTATCATTTTTTATAAACCCGCAGGGGAGCCTGGAGAGATCAATTTATCACGGCCCGATAAATTGCAACCGTCCGTTGATCGTGTGGAGCAAATAGCCACGATAGACGTGCCGCTACAAAATGGTGGCACAAAAACTCAAGATGAAAATCACGAGCCAGGTAAAAAATTCCCGGCAATTGATGTTGGCTCCTCCTTCAGCGGAGAGATTGAATGTAATATTCATTGGATCTCACTGAAACGTTTCTTCTTTCAGAGTATGAGTACAAGTTGCTGGTGTGGCCGTCCCACGCGGGCTGGTTTAGAAAGACAACATGGATTTTGACCTGGCCGATCCATTTGATTTTCATGTGCACTATTCCTGATTGCGAGAAGCCACGTTTCAAAAAATGGTACCCAGTCACTTTCCTCATGTGCATCGTTTGGATTGGTTCCCTCAGTTATGTTGTTGCCTGGATGATAACTATCATCGGTAATTCGCCATCTTGATTAACACAAAACAATCACGCCACCTACGAACCGTCTAATATTTTGTTCATTTTCAGGTGACACTTTAAAGATCCCCGATTCCGTGATGGGTATCACATTCCTTGCTGCAGGAACGAGCGTTCCCGAAGCGGTCTCGAGCGTAATAGTTGCAAAACAAGGTACGAAATTGACCGAATGAAGAATTTAATCGGTCAACTAGGGCGGGAAGTAGGCCATTTACGATGATGGTTCACTTTACGCCGGGGTTGTGTATGATGGTTTTCACTACAAGCGTATGAGAAATAGTCACGTCTCAACCTAGAAACAGAATGGGATATGGTTTATTCTGAAGGGCAAGTAGGCTTCAGGACGAGTGAGTTACACGAGGCGCCTGCTTGCTTTCGCATGCACGTGTGGTGAAAAAAAAATTACAAACAAATGGTGTGAATTTGTCACATTGATGAAAGATGTTCTTAATGTCAACATTTAACATTGAAAAGTATATTTTTGTTCTTTTCTGACGAATTAGTACTTGTCAATGACTAGTACTAATATAGTCATGGTGCCTTTACCTTATGATATTACTTACCAATTAGTGAGGCTTACCCGCAACAGTTGCCTTTGTGGTTTCCGACTTTAGCGGAATTCGAGTAATGTTTACGAAACAAAAATGAGAAAACTTCGCGGAATGCAATGTTGACTAGGACATCTTATTCTAATGAACACGACAGCAAGAGAAAACAGTAGAGTAACATAACCCCAAATTGCCGCAAACTTCGACAAAGAGGTCGAATTGTAGCAAAATCGATAGATAGAGGTTATGTTAAGCTCCGTTTTTCTTGTTACGTTAAACGTCATTTCACACATCTTTTTGTGTAGTGGTATAATTTTACAAGGTTTTTGATCAGTGGCAGTTAACGATCAAATGTTGCAGGTCACGGTTCCATGGGTATCAGCAACTCCATTGGGTCCAATACATTTGATATCCTTCTATGTCTGGGTCTTCCCTGGCTGATCAAATCTTCCTTTTCACCAACAACCCCGGGCAAACACTACATCAGCATCAACTCAGGCGGACTGGAGTACAGCGCCATCTCTTTATTATCCACACTATTGATGTTGTACATCGCGTTCGCTAGCAACCGATTCCAACTGGACAAGAAAGTGGGCCGCGCGTGTCTCTGCATGTACGCCGTCTTTCTCATACTCGCTTCCTTGATTGAACTCAACGTCTTCTTCACGGTGAACCTGCCGACTTGCCAAAGGACGGTCAAATGACGGCGCCACCGTCGCGGCCCAACTCCGCCTCATGTTCATTAACCCGATCGTCGCGTCCCATTAATGCCTCCATCGCTGTTCTCAAATTTCCGCGACCAGGTGGCGCTGGTGCGTTCAAGTTTTTGCATCCAACTCTTACAACACCAGCGCCATCTGAATTCATCCCCTACGACGATCCGAGTGACGGAGTTCTCGCGACGATCGCAGTCTGGTCGAGCGATCGCGCCATCTGGTGAAAGTTTTTTCAGCAAATCTTAAGGTAATGGTAGGTTTTATTCATGAGACTGTTGATGCGGTGCCAATCGTTGGAATATTTTTGAAACTCATTTTTAACCGTTTCTCCTATGAATTGTCAAAAATCTTTGTGAAAATGACAGTTGTAGAGTAGTGAGAGTTCCGACCAGTAGGCGTGTTTGAATTTTTCTATTTTAACTGATTGAAGAAAGGGGAATCCCCAATGAAGGGCGTAAGGAATCAGTGCTACCAACATTTTTTGTTATGAATTATAAAAAATCGTTGTAAAATTTACAGCTGTAAATTTGTGACTTTTGGCCAATAGATGGGCACAAAATTTATTGTTTCAATCAACAGAGGAAGAAGTTGAAAAAATACGTATGGACTCAGTGTTTCTAACGACATTACCGACAAAAAATTATTGTTTTGATTTGGTTGAGACGTTAAATATCATGATGATTTTAAAATAAAAACATTAATTTTAAATTGAACTCTTTCAATGTACAGTTTTTATGTCAGAATAACCTAAACTAGTGCATGTGTAGTAGTGTTTACATATAAGAAGCATTGGCGAAATTAAAATCAAACACAATCAATCAAATTCGAAAACATAACCTGTAACTGCCAACATTTTAATTTATTTTTTAAGTTGGTATCACTTCAATGGTAAGCCCGTCCATTTATGGACACACATTTTTTGTGTGCGTGTCATTTTCCGATCATAAAGAAAAGCTTAGTTAATTCATTTTTGAAATGACACTTTTTAAAACAATATCCGTATCCTCAGATTTTCGACAAAATTGAGAACTAAATTATGTTTTTCGATATTTTTTTATATATATATTTTTTTTAATAGAAAAAGAAGCGGTGAAAATGTGAAAATTCAAACCAAAATAAAAGGCTGGGGTGAAAATAATTTATTCAAAATGAAAAATAAAAACTGAAAACAGTCGGCGTAACCAGATGGCGCTGCTTGTTCAGAGAAAAGAAAAATGATTGTCGCGCGTCAACCACCAGGCGTCACTGACATTACAGTATCCATGACATTGTCATCTAGAATTAGGGTCTTTTTTGCATTTCTGAAAGAACAGTTTTTTGAACATTTTGTGCTCGAGAAAAGGTGTTCATGCGGTGTTCACCAAGTTAACGTATGTGAATCTCATAACGCCCGATCTTCCGGGTCATCGTTTCATAGTTAGCAACCACATGAAATTAACGAACAAACAAACAAAAATTGTATATAATCTTAATCGACAAAAGGACAGTTGTTATAAAGGTGCATAAGATTTATCAGCCTCTGCGAGACGTAGACGTGTAATTTATATATTTTTTAAACTGTATGATCAACATGATTATTTGTAAATCATAATAGACGATTAATAAACAATTTTGAACTAATAAGGTCCGGATTACAAAAATATCCACACTGGTACTCGTTTTATTTGTTACATTCAAGACACACCAAAAACACGTTTGTTTTTAAATAAAAGCGCATGCTTTTCTGATTACTTTTTTCTTTTATAAATTAGAAGATTTTCTCTTCGGTCAGAATGCACTCGAATAATGCGATTTTGTGTCACCCGGAAAGACCTAGAGGCGCTTTGCGTGCTTGAGTCAATAACGTCCTCGACGAGGAATCGCGATGCCAAGATAATCTCATTCTTATTGAATCAAAAAAAAAAAAATATAATATGACTTCTTTTTTAGCACAACTTCAATTCTCATAATTTTATCTTTTTTATCCTTCGAAAATGTTATTTCATTTTCATTCGACTTCCTGTATCTTTGATCAATTTCAATTTACCTCTTTCTGTAATTCGGAACAATCGGAATAACAGAAATTACAATAATTGGCCGAACGGATGATGTCAGCGCGATTAATAAATCGAAATTGTACAAACAAACGGATGAGTTTTATTATAAGGCCATCGGGCGGTGTATTCCAAAAGCGAATTCACTGAATATACGAATAATTAATTTCTATTAACGCTGACTGACACTCGGTTTAAAAACAAATCGATACTTCTAACATAATTACCCGCGCACGCCGAACTTGTTATTTCAATTCATAATGAGATGATACGGACACTCTGATTGGTCCATTGTGTACATAATTTTCATTATTTTCGATTTCCAGTACCGGGTTATTCAGGTCATTGATTTGTTGAAAAATTCAACATATGATTGATTGAAATCCTGGAACAAATTGGAGGATACATTAAATTTATCCGTTTCAACACTTTCACGACCCGAGAGTATATATCTTCATATAACATATATTTTTTATTCATTGTTATTTTTAAACGAAATTAACGCCTCTGGTGTAGCTGATTAACAAAAGTATTAATTCGAGGGTAAAACATGAGGACAAAGTAGAAACAAAGAAAAATGTTATGTAAAATCAATACGAAGTTTAAAACTTGAATGTACTATAATAATTGCTGGATTTTCAATGATTGGATTTGGATAAATAAGAGGTAAGCAAATTATTTAAAAACGTAATTGAAAAAAGTAACTCGCAGATAAAAAACAAACGTATTTTGTTCGAATGAAGAAGAAAGAGTTTGTTTACAAAACAAACCTGTTCGTGTGATTTACACGTAATATTATGAAGCAATACAAGTTATAACATTATAACAATGTATGCCTAGTTGTCTCCCTTTAGAATAATCACATACCAAGAAGCCTCGCAAGTGAATAAATATACTTGTGACCATTTTTTGAAAACAACATTAATTTTTGATGCGCTGTGTCAATGTCGATTATTGACACGAAAAATATTCGCTTACCTTTGGAATATTGATAAGGTTTGTTCAATTTTATTATCCTGTTAGTAAATTTATTTTTATAAGAATATAATACTAAGTTACTTGTGAGAAATTTGATACTTTAACGCCACCTACCGGATATTTATTTTGGATAATATTTTTGATTCAGAAAAATTTAAACTTGATTTATAAATTTCAAATATCAGTCGACTTGTGAGAATGCACGATTACAACGCCATCTACTGGATTAATTTTGAAGATTTGTGGTTATGTACTTTTGCGGGACTGTAACCTCCCCAAAATGAAAAAGCCATTAATATTAATAAAAAAATTGATGTAAATTCCTCATAAATTAGATAACTATAGATGAATTACTTTAACTTTTACAAGATATTTGTCAGCGTCAGTCTGCTTTTATAATAGCTATAAAAGGTTTTACTCAGCCTTTTTTATCACAAAAATTTGCTTATTGAAATACGATACTTTTCTCATACATTCATATCGATACTTTTGAAATTACTCCATCTCTGATTTACCTTTTCAATTTTTAATTTAAATTAACTTTTTGCATCACTGTGCCAAATGTTGACACGAAAAACATTTACTTACCTTCAAAATGTTTAAAAATATTTATCCCATTTAATAACCACAAAACACTAAATTTCTTATGAGAAATATATCATCACAACGCCACCTACCGGCCACACCCCAGACCACTAGTTTCAATTAAACCAAATTCAATTTGTATTTATAATCAAAAACCCTCACTCTGTTTACGAGAACGTGCGACCCCACCGCCACCTACCGGCCGAACTTCCAACCCCCTTCCACTTTTCCATGACTTAAAAAATGGATCCTTTTAAAACGAAACGAAAAAAAAACCTAATCTAAACCGCAAACATCGTTTTAATTTGAAAAGAGCACGTATCCGCAAGAATAGATCTGAGATTAAATAAATTGGTAAGACGGTTTGATAAATTTGTTTGCCGCAGAAGTATATAGTCCGGCGTCATAATGTACCCCATGAGCGGGCGTCGTTCGTTATTCTTTAATAGGTCGCTAGGTCGGTAGTTTGGCAGGTTGGTGGGTCTTCCCGCTGGATCGGGAAGATTCAACGAGGGGTGGACGGGCGGCAAGTTGGCCGAGCAATCGAGAAAGGCTCTCTCGCCGAGTGCTGCTGCGGTAGTAGGGTCGGCTGAGCGTCAGCGTGCGGATCTGCAATGCGGCGTTGCCGTCCGAGTTGGTTCACCAAACCCGCCTCGGCACAACGGCTCGTATCTGCACCATAGGGGCGGTTGTGCGCCCACTGCACTTACACACACGTGCTCACCCCCCTCCCCCTCCCCCTCCCTCTCGCCATCCACCCCAAATTCACTCTCCCTCTCTTTCTTGTCTCCTGTACACAAATTAATTACCCCAACGATTTGCTTATTTCGTTACAATTATCATTTTTTGTATCCTCCAAAGCTTAACTGCAGTGAGAAATTTGTTTTCATTCATTTAATTTTTTTTTGTCTATTGCATTTTGAAATTTTTATTGGCTTTTGTGATTCATTTTATTTATTATAGATTTGTTGGTTTTAGTTAAGTTTACGTTTTTGATGAAAAAACTCAAATGAGATTTTAAGTTCTAAAATTGGTCTTTTGTTGTGATATTAGGAAAAGTCTGCCAAGGCGGGTATTTTTAGATCATAGTTGAGATTTCTCTTTGAGGAAAACCAGCGACCTTAACACAGAAACAAATTTATCTAATATCGATTGATCATTTGGAGATATAATAACTTTGGTGTGATTCGTGGGGTTACATTCGGAATCGTTATTTTTTAATACAAAAATGAAAGTTTCAGATAATGCTGAAACAATTTTTCGATTAGGTTTTTTTTCTTGAAGTAAAATGTAATATGAGAATAAAATATTTGTTACAAAATGGTATTTTTTGATTTTCAAAAACAAGTTTTGGATTTTCAGTTTGGAAAATTTGTGAGAAAACGAAATGTAAGAACGAAAGAAAGAGAAACGAAAAACATTAACAAAGAATGTGTTGGATGTCTTGGAGTCATCCGGGAGTATTTCCTGAGTCTTTGAAATGCAAAAGTAGGTAAAGCAAAGCTAACTTGTGATAACTGAACGAGGTTTGTAGAGCGACTGACTCATTTATCCGACAAAAATAGGGTGTACAGTTAATTGATTGTTTAGCCCATTCCATTCTAACGATTTTTTCTCCCAGAGAAAAATAGGTTTCTCATTTTAATTTAACTTCTCTTATCCATTCACAAAATTCACTCGAAAACAAATGAAAGAAAAATAATGAAAGGAGAGCAAAAGCTTTCTATTTTATATAAAAAATTCAAATTGTTGAATGATTTGTCGTTTTAATATTGGATGATGGACTAAAAGAAAAACTGTCACTCGTTGACATTGATAAAAAGTTGTATCAGAACATTTATGAATTATAAATTTGTTTTGCATATTTACATACTTTTACATGCAGTATATGTATTTCATATATATTTTAGAATTTTTATATATGTTTTTATCAATATATTTAAAAGTACGACTGTGTAAGATTTATTGTTATTACTAACATTCAGTTTTTATAATTTTCGCGTCGCTATATTTTATTTCTGTGGATCTATGTCGTTTTTTTATTATTCATCGGTTCTGACTTGGAACATTCGTTTAAACAGGTCAAAACGACCCATCTGTTCTTTACAGTGAATTTTTTCATAGCATCCCAATTCAACATTTTTTGTTCAAAAATAATAGAAAAAAAATTCAAAGTAAAGGCAATGAAAAGTCATTTTATTTTTTATTACATATAACAATAATTATTGACTACTAATTTTCACATTCTAAAATTCTAATTTTAAAAATTTCTATCTATTTCACACTATTTATTCTAATTTCAAGTCATAACATATTCAAAATAAAAACATCCACTTGACCAGGCAAACAAATAAATAACCAATAAACAAAATAAAATAAAGGAAAATATAGATTTTTTAGAAACAATATAGATTTTTTACCAAATATTCAAATATTATTTGCAGTTTGAAATGAAAATAACTAAAATTCTCCTTCTTAAAAGAAGAAAACGAAGAAGAATGTGACCCCTCAAAGTGAACAATAACAAAAATAACAAACAGAAAAAATAAAATGACATTTCTTATAAAATATTCGAACATTATTTGCAGTTTCAAATGAAACTTCAATACCAAAAATAACAAAAATCCAAACAACAAAAAAAAACTAAATTAAATTTTCATACCAAAAATTCAATCGTTATTTGCAATAACCAAAAATTTTGAAAGCCACCTTAAAAACAACTCGACGAAGAAAAATGTGACCCTTAAACTGGACCATGACAAACTAAATTTCGCAATTTAAAAATTTGCAAAAAAGTGAAAAATCCCACCCCTGGCGCGTCAGCCCGACATACATACGAAGATTCATGCAGAGAGGAGGAGTGGGGGTGTTGAGCAGTTTGCAGGTATATATTAATAGGAGAGCCCCAGTCGATCCATGCGCTGGATGCGGAGCGTCATGCGCCCTCGGTGGCCGCCCCCGCCCGTTGCCCCCGCGACTTGGCTGACGGCGTGCAGTGTTGCCTTGCCGCGCTGAGAGAACAACACTTGACCGTGACGCTTATATATTTTTACGACATGAATCCCTTCACTTTGGCGCGTGCCGTCCCTTCCTGATTCCGGCCCCCCTGGACTCAGCCCCCCACCTCGGTTCAACCAAAACCCCCGACAAAATTGGAACGAAACTCAGAAAAGAAAAAACTAAAAGAAAAAATTACGGGGCACAGGTTGAATGTTTTTCTCGAGGGGGGCGAGGGGGTGATTGTGCCTACAATGCATTCAATAAATTAGTGCCTAAAGCGTGCGCGGAGGTGGAGCGTATCGGCTCGTCGGGGGTCGAAAATTGGGGCTCCAAAAAAGTGCTATGACAACGAGTTGATTGCTCGACGAACAGTGATGTCGCAGATAATGCTATGTAACTTGGGACATACATCGGGAAATGATACCAACAATAACGCAAACAGCAGCATGGAGGATGACGATTCTTACGCACTGCCAACAATTTATCGGTACGAATTGTCACCATCGTACAATTTTTCTGACCAAATTTTTTTTTTCAGTTTTTTTTTTTTTTATTATTTTTCTTTTTAATTTTTTTGTTGTAGTCGGGTCGGAGGAAATTCGGTCAGCTGGAGTGGCAAAAAATCAGGTACCCCAGGGAGATCCACTGGCGCAGCGATTTTTGAGGTCGCCAATGACGTCATGATTACAGCGACGGGTTTGGAATTTCAAATTCAACGACAATTTTAAATTCGTTGAGAAACAGCTTTTTTTACTCTCTTAGCGGTTTTCTAAAAAGGGATACTTTCATTCTGATGGAGGATAAAAGGCATTTTTTAAATCTGAGTGAAAAATTTACTCGGGTAATTTATTTTAATTGATATATTTTGTTTTGATTGATTGAATTTGAGTTGGAGTTTTTTGGTTTTGAACATTTGTTTTTGGGGTGGAAGACTGAACTGAGAAGGAGGAATTCGAGCGAGTCTTAAAATCAATTCTGATGTTCGAGTTTGGGTATATACACCTGTCTTCGTCGACCTGCCAAAATTCTGAGCGCAGCCAAAATTGAAGACTTTCCTCCCGGATGTGACGGGGTGTAAAATTGAAACGACGAACGATGACACGGGAAAATTCATTCATTAAGTTGTCATTAGCAAGCTCGAATCTGTACAAATCAAGTTATTAAAGTGCTGGTGCGGTTATAATGCAAATCAAATAGTATTAACGGGGCGTCATTATTTTCATCAGCCCCGATGAGGAGATTGGAATTTAATTATTCACTCCCAGCCTGACATGATTTTATTCTGCAATATTTCTTATTTTTATTTGTGTTTCATTTCAATTCCAATTTATCCCGCACTTTATTTTTATCGCAATTCCATCAATTTAGTTGATTATAATCAATAATTCAGTTTAGATTTTTTTTTCATTCCATCCCCTTTTAACATATAAATAGTTAATTTTATGAAATCTGTGTAAAATCCATCGGATTGGAAGAATTAAAAAATTTACCAGCAGTAGGATTTGAACCCTTGTCTCTTGCAATCTTAGATTAGTCATCCCCCGAGCCAAAAGAGCTTTTTTTATTGTTTTATAAAAAGTATTTTGTATATACAATTTCGATTATGAGAATTCAGAATTCTTTTTTTAATTTGTCTGAGAAATATATGTGATAAATAATTCAATTTTGTTTATTGTTTCTTATTCAATCTTTGTTTAATATTTTATCAAGATTTATTGTATAGAGTTTTTATTTCTTACAGTATTTTATTTAATAGTTATATAAAAAACATTAAAAAACCAGTTTTTAAAAATTACCAGTCGTAGGGATTCGAACCCCCTGCCTCTGACAATATTGTTTTGCTCATTCCCCGAGCCAATAAGGCCCATTTTAATGTTTTAGAAAAAATTGTTTCTTGAAGTCAATTTTTAGTATCAAACCTCAGCATTTTTTTATTATCCGCTAATAAATTCATTTCAGACTGATATTTCATTTTAGTTTAAATAATTTATTTCATTCCTGTTTAAAACCATATTAATACCCTAGTAAAAAAGATTATATATTGTCCATATATTATCAATAGATTGACAGTATATGAACAATATATTGATAATATATTGATCATATATTTTTTGATATTTTTCATATATGGACTGTATGTTGGCAATATAATAGCAATTTTCCAAAAAAAATCAATATATTGTTCATATATTGTCAATATATGGTCAATATATGTTTTATGTATGGACAATATATGATCCTTTTCACTAGGGTAATTTATTTTCTAATAAACTAAATTAAATAAATCTAAATACTTTTTTTCGGTATTATAAAAACTTTCCGAATTAGGATTTGAACCCCGACTCCTATCAAAATTACACCACCCATCCCCCGAGCCATCAAAGCCCTTTCTCTCATTTCTAAAAAAATCATTTTTGACGGTCAATTCTGACCGGAAAAATTCCGAGGTTTTTTTAATTCGCTCATAAATTCATTGGCCTTATATGTTCATGCATGCATAACATAAAAATCGACCTGTTGGCAAAAGAAGCCCAATGAACGAGTTGAATAGTTCAGTCAGCCACCTGTTATCCGAAATAAATGCGACGACTGACACTTGCTTTTAATCACTCGTAAGCTTTTGTTCACTCGCGCCGTGCGTCAAGTAAACAACCATTCTGAGGGCAGGCAAAAAAAAAAAAGAATTAATTAATCGAGCGCTTTATAGCCCGGGGTGTACGAATCAACAAAGAGACGTTTGGTGCGCCAAGTGGCCAATTGGATCTCCGCCCGTCGATTTCGAGAGCTGTCAAAAAACGTCGCCTGGCAAAATTGTTGTCAGCACGGAAAACCAAACGCGACGCGAATTGGCGAAAATTGTAACGCCAACAGAAACGCCGGAGCGCCGCCGCCGCCGCCGCTGCGGAAATTTATTTTATTTATAAAACTGAAAACACGGTGACAAGTCGCGCGAGCTTTATTTATTGACGAATCGACTGCGTAGCATTTTGTTCACGTCGTCGACATTTTTAGGTCACCGCGAATGAGAAATTGTGTTAATTAAGCCCAATTTTATTATTCAAATTTTTGTCAAGCTTTTCTTCCGACCGAATATTGTTATCCGCTTTTTGTTTTTGTCAAATCGAAAATAAGCTTGACCTCGGGGAAGGTCCGCGTGACCTCGTTGTTCAACGGTAATAAACATTCTAAATATTCAGCTGTGAAATACTTTTTTATTCACCGAGCCATTCAGCTGTTTCGTAATCGACCTTTGACCTTGAGGTCAGCTACCACGAGACCTTTAAACATTTTTGTTCCGAAAAATATTCTAAACAATCAAAATCATCGATTCGAATGTTTGAAATTGAATAGGATTACGTGACCTTAGAACAATGCTGACCTTAAATTGTACTAATGACCTTTCAACTCACATAGGTGATTCTCAAATAATCCTGGCAACTTGCAAATCTTGTAACTTCAGAATCTTTTTGGATTCTGGTTTCCGTTACATCAATGAAATTCACCTTTGACCTTGAGGTCAGTTACCCTATGACCTTTAAACTATTTGTATGAAAATCGAAATAAAAAGACAAAATCATCAATCGGACTATTTGACTAACTCGTAAAAAACTGAATGACCTCAGAGTTTGAATTTATTACATTAATGACCTCTCAATTCAAAATGAGGTCATATTGTATTAAACGTTGACAATTTGAAAAATCGAATCTGTTTTCTATGACAAATTTTTGTTCCTTTTCTGTTACTACGTTTTGATAGATCTTTAACCTCAAGGTCAGTTATTGTAAGACCTTTCACCTTATTATTCAATGCCAAAAAATAATAAATTACAAGCATTTTTCAAAATAAAGAGTCTCACTTGAATTGTTTAATCAAGTCAGGTGGCAATGACCTTAATGTCTGACCTCATTGGTCGTGAAATGACCTTTCAATGTGAATCAGTTATAAAACATTGAAATTTCTCTAACAAATTTTCGTTCCATTGAAAATACGATCTCCTAATAGTCTTTTGACCTTGAGGTCGTTATAAAACTTTGAACTTTATTTACTTTACTTTATTATTCAATTTTAAAAAATTGAAACATTCTTGAAATTAAAATTTGATCATGAATTATTTGATGAAATCGTGTAACAATGACCTTAATGTCTGACCTCATTGGTCAAACGACCTCTCAAGATGACTGAGGTCAATTTTGAAAAAAAAAAGAAAAACTAAAGCAGTTATGACAATGAAAATAATGTTGCGCTTTTGATGCAGATGTCGTGCTCCGATAGCAAGTTTGGATTGCATGGAGGAGTTCAATGGCTGCGGAACAGTAATCCGGTGTTCATTATGGCAGCACAACGGGAACAAAGGAGCAACTTCTGACGAGCTGCATAACATCTCACTCGACGCGCTCGCAACACCCGTCGCCAGGTATTCGCTACCGCAACTTGGGCAAGAGCGGTCTGCGTGTATCCAATGTTGGATTAGGTACGCCATTTGTCCTTTACGGTTGACCCCCGAACCTTGACCCAACCTCACTATCTCCATGCCAACATTTCTCACACATTCTATATGCAATTCTGTAAATGCTCATTTTTGACAAAAATAAAATAATTAAAATCATCTCAAATCAAATGAACCAACTGAAAATTGTTGTCAGGTTGACCTTAGGTCATCCGAGGTCACGACCTTTTTCTTTTGAAAGATGATGAAATGAATGGAAGAAAAATTCAAGAACAAAATTGAGATCAAATTTTTATTTGAAAAAACGAGAGAGAAACTTGAAAGAAAAAACAGTGTATGAAAAGATGAAATAATTGTGACCGCCGGTCACGGAGGGTCACGACCCCTCTTTGACCCGTGACTAAAAGGCAAAAATGGATCGATTATGAAATTGTATTTTTACAAAAAGCGCTGGGGGCCGACCAGTCGAAGAGTTGGAAGTTGTATACATTTACAGACGAAATTTGTTTGTTTGTTTGTTTTCGTACAATTCGGAAATAATCAATAGTTTTGTTTGAAGTTAACGTGCGTCTCATGAAAAGAGGTTGATGTTATTTATTTATTGCCAGTGATCACATTTGTGATATTGGAAACAAACTGCAATATGCCAATTGCTATGCACACAACCGAATCAATGTGAGATTAGATGCTCCTCTGTTTGCCATTGTCAGAGCTGACATTACAAATCAATATCTCAAACGTGCAATAGATTACTGCACATGCAGAATATACACATGTTCAGCCATCGAGCATCAAATGGTCTGAGGCATTCTACGCGTTGTGATAAGCCCGAACAATTAAAAATCAGAACATCCAGATTGTTTCATAACTTTTTAACAACATTTTTATTAATAATATTGAAATGTCTAACAAAAATATCAATTGTAAAAGAAGTTATATATTGTTCGTATATGATATGACCATATATTGATCATATATAATCAAATATTTTTTAAATGTATGACATATTTATAATATATGTCATAATATCTATATTATATATTTAATATTCAATATAAAAACTGTAGTTGATTGAAATATTTGAAAATATCAATCTTAGTGAAAAAAATTATACATGGTTCATATATGACCATATATTAAGAATATATAATCATATATACTCTTTTAATGTATATAATATTCATAATATGTAGAATCATATTCAATGAAAATTTTAATCTTAGTAAAAAATTATATTTAGTTTATATATGACCATATATTGATTATATATAATCACACACTTTTTTGATATATATAATATTCATAATATATAGAATCATATTTGATTGAAATATTTGACAGTATCAATCTTAGTAAAAAAATTATATATGATTCACATATGACCATATATCATATATAATTATATATTTTTCAAATATATATAATTTTTATAATATATAATATATATACACTACTTATATAATACTTAACAATTAATATACATTATATAATAGAAACATATTTGATTTAATCCATATATGATTCTTATTAGGAAAAAACATTGAAAAATATTGGGGAAGAAAATTATTTTAAAAATGACAAAACTGTGTTATTTATACGTTACGTAAGCCTCTCTTGAATGTTGTTTAAAAAATTGAAACAAAATTGGTACGAAAAAGAAAGAAAGAAAAAGATTCTCTTTTCATGGGACAGTCTGACACTTTATTGGAGATATAAAATCTGTGTGATGTTCAGGTCTGAGGAGCTGTCTTTGACGTTGAAGAAAATGACAATAAATCTCAAATATAGAGACTTTGCGCGCAGACGTCATTCGTGCACTTGTTCTCTATATCTTTGACTTGCAAAAGTCTCGGCGAGTACCATATCAAATTTTTCTCTGCATTGTTACGTGTGCCTAATATTTGTCGTACTGAAAATTAACGGTTGCTTGATGCTTTTCGTGCCCCCCAAAAAAATTGTTATGAATTACAAACAAAAAAGGAGATATACAAAATTTCATTTTGTAAATTTAATTATTGTTTTCGGAAAATGATTTTGAATTTTGTTTTTTATACAATTTTTGAAGTGACTGAGTTTGCAAAAGGAAAGTGGGAATATTAATTTTTTTGTTAGACATTTTGAATGATTTTCAATAAAAGGAAGTAAAAAATTCTCTATATTCGACGAAGCAATAATGGTATTGTGATGTGTCAATATAAATGCCCAGCAGGACTTATTGTTACAAGTGAAATCGATGTTGCTTGTTATGAGCGTTTTTTGTTTGTACTTTACGCCACACACACCCTTTGAGTTTTTTTATCGCTTTTGTAGTCTGTTATACTTTTTATAAATTAATTGATAAATATTTTGCGCGAACAATGCAACATTCACAAAATTTCGCAATGGCAATGTATATGACGTGTACGTGTCTAGTTATATTGTCTATAAAAAATTATCATTTTCGACGTAAAAGCCAAAAGAACCAAAAATACTACAAATAAATGCACGACATGCAATGAAGCTACTTTATGTAAAAGATCCAGGTGAATGGAAAATGAGAAATCGTACTTTAGACGTCATTTAAACGTTATATTCAAACGTCGTTTCAATGTTATTAGATCTTATTCAATTCATATATCAATCCAGAAATACATCATAAACTTACATTAAACGTTGTTTAATTTTAGCGTTGACATCAAAACGTGAAATGAACGTTGTTTTGACGTTACTTTATATTTATATGTTTGTTTAACGTTTACAATTTTTCATGAAGAATGTTCGAACATTACTTAGACGTCATTTAAACGTAATTCAAACGTCAATGAGTTTTAGTTTCAACGCCTTTTCAACTTATTTTATATTCAAACATCATCTCAGATTTACAAAAAACATAATTCAAACGTTCTTAATCCTAAACTTGAAATCAAAACATGAAATAAACGTTATTTAGACATTATTTCAATAAGGTGCTTGTCTAAGTTGGCTTAACGTTTAATTTTTGTTTCGAAATATAATTAAAAAAGGTCGAGCATTACTTAAACTTATGCGAAGGGTTTATTAAAAATTTAATTAAACATTATTTCAACGTGATTTAAACTTGTTCAAAGTCAGACTTAATTTTCATTTTTAATGAATATTATTTCATCTACCACTTTTTTTTAACTTTATCGTTTCATTGAACCATGAAAAAAACGTTGCTTGGACCTTATTGTAACTTTCAGACGTTTGATTAAGTTTTTTTGACGTTAAAATTGTTTTCCAAATTGGTCACAAAATCGTTTGAACATTACTTGGACGTCGACTGAACGTTTTGGAATGTTAATGTTCTGTAAAACTAAGTGAAATTTGTACAAAAATTTGGAGATAAAAATGTCCGTTTTAGGTACGTGGACGACATTTGGCGGGGTCGGCGGCAGCGGCAATGAGGAGACAGCCGAGACGGTTGTCGCGCTGGCATACGACAGCGGCATCAACGTGTTCGATCTAAGCGAGGCGCACAGTGGCCATCGAGCTGAAATTCAATTAGGCCGAATCCTCCTTCGCCGAAATTGGAACCGTTCCAGTTACGTTGTTACGACGAAGATATACTGGAGCACCAAGTGAGCAACGCTTTTTAATCTACATGTTTTTCAATTTCAACAAAATTTCATGTTCCCTTGATTAAAAGAAAAGATCATTTTCAATTTGCCCTGTAAAAATAACGGCCGTAAGGAAATTCTTCGCCGGGTAAAATGATTGAGTGATGTGAGATGAATATTGTCAGACGGATTTGTAAATTCCGTTCAATGGAAGCGGATGGATAACAAAAATTCGTTTCACCCATCCATTTTACTCCTTTTTCCGTGTTTTATAGATCGGAAGGAAAAGGTCTTTCGCGAAAGCACATTATTGAGTCGGTGCAAGCGTCCCTGGATCGGTTGCAGTTATCTTACATCGACGTTGTGATGATACACAAAGTTGATCCCATGTGTCCTATGGAAGGTAACCCATTTTCATCCTCCAATTTTTTTCTTCTTACTTTAACTGTCAAACTTGCTGAACTTAACCTACAACTGAGGTTAGAAAAGTTAAAATATTCTTCATTTCAATTTAATTTTCTTAAATCATTTAAAATATCATTTTGATGTAACCCAATTTTTGTTTGTAACCTAATTTTTAAGGTTAAAATGATATTTTAGATTGGAATAAAAATTTCATTAGAACGTAATGTGACTTTGAAGTTACGCAATCAAAAATTAACCAGCGTAGCGGTTTTTAAAACAATTTTTCCTCGATGAATTCGATTATAAAAATGTTATACAACTTTTGCAGAGGTCGTCCGAGCGATGAATTATGTGATCAGCAAAGGTTGGGTAATGTACTGGGGCACGTCCAGGTGGTCCCCGGTGGAAATAATGGAAGCGTACACGAACTGCAGGCAATTCAACTGCGTGACACCAATCGTCGAGCAAGCCGAGTACCATTTGTTTTACCGAGATAAACCGGAACTTTATATGCCGGAGCTCTACAACAAAATTGGTAAATATCTACCAATTTATATCGTAACCAGCAATCTCATTCCAACCTATTGATTTCAACCAATTATTTGTATCTCACGATTATCTCACTTGAAAACGATCAAACATGTTTTCGAATATTGAAATATGTATATACAAATAAACAAAATATTTCATTACGCGACGTCATTTCATAAAAAATGCAAACAACTTATTTATTATCAGACTCGGACTCATCAAACTGTCAAAGTTTGATTGCCCTCACAGTGACAAAAATATAAGTGAAAATATATTTTACCTTTCAATTTTCAATTAATCGACTGGATTTTTTGTATATTAATAGATTTTAGGCTTCTTTTTAATAATCTGCGAGAAAAAATGAAAATAAGTTTATTATTTATTGTTTATTAACAAAAATGTGTTAAAAAACTGTCATTTTCTAGTTGCTTCTGAGCGCTCCAATTTAAATCAATTTTAATTTTATTACGACCATTTTGTTTTTCAGTTCAAGGACTAAAAATGGTACTGACAGATTTTTAATAACTATTAATTATCAAAACTTACAGTAAAAAATGTAAAAAAAATTATACATGGTTCATATATGACCATATATTAAGGATATATAATCATATATACTCTTTTAATGTATATAATATTCATAATATGTAAAATTTTTCATTTTGTTTGTCAGTTCAAGGACTAGAAATGGTACTGACAGATTTTTAATAACTATTAATTATCAATACTTACAATAAAAAATGTAAAAACATGCAAAAAAAGCCGAGAAATCCGAGATTTTTTCCACTCTTTTGTTTATAATTTAGCGAAAATTTATTAAAAACAAAATCTTTCAGTACCAATCGTAGATATTTAAATTCTGAACAATTTAAAAAAAGAGAAGGTAAATTTGATGAAAATTGAGCGCCCAGGAGCATTTTGGAGTTTGAAAAAATGATTAAATCAAAAACTCGAGAAAAACGAATTCAAAGTATCAAAAAAAAAAAAAAAAAAAAAAAAATTGGTCATTTTGAGGTTGCTAGTCCCCTTAATGTGATATATTTTTTCGATAACATTTATATTCATTTTATATTTTATTTATATAATTTATTGCCACTTTATAAATAATTTATAAATTACGTACATATAGAATAAATATGGATATATTTTGAATATAGAAAATATACGTAAAACATATATATATTTTTGTCCGTGTGGGTGACGTCTCACAAAAACAAAAGATGTTTGCAAATCGAAATTTGAATCGCTGCACACAACAATGTATAAAATAAATAACTGAATCTGTTTAATTTTGATAAATGTATGTATGTCTTACATTTTGGTGTATATTTACTGCAACGTCAATAGTTTGTCGTGCTGCTAGACGTAAAAGTGAAACTTTTCTCGTGGGGGAAGTTGAAAACACCCGAGTCAAACGCGAGAGTTATCATCCCCCGCAAAATAAAGTTTCACTTTCATGTCATGCAGCACACGATGTTTTTCCCGATACATACTTGTATCAAAAATGTCACTCTTTGCGGTGGTTTTCGGCTTTCAAAGTTACGACAAAGTGAGGTTAGGTGTTGCATCTGCCATGAAAAGTAGGCTACTGCCTGTCTTAGTGAAACTTTTTGCGACACTGCGAGAGAGTATCGAGGAAAAAATATCACAACTCGATGTTGCAGGCAGTTGCCCTTTAAATTGCCTCAGTCATTTATTGTTGTTTTGTTCGTTTGATTAGGTGTCGGATTAATGGCATGGTCTGCGGTAACTATTGGCCTGGTATCGACAAAATCGGACGACTGCGGGATGTCCTTTTTATCGAGATCCTCGTACAAGGTAAAAAACGATGGTTTTCGGCGCCTAAACTCAAATCAAATAAATTGAAATCAAATAAACGACTGCCATCAATTTAACATTGATCTTAGCGATTGTTATCGATGAGCTGAAAAACTTGGGCAAGCTCCTTATCCCCACGACGATTGGGCGTTTATTTCGGTTCAACTCTGTCCCTTGATCCTCACGGACTACTTTTTTGTCAGCACTTTTTTGATTTTTGCTAAAGAGGGTGCAGCATGACCCTTTTGTTGTCAAAATTGTTATTGATTATATTTTATCTGAAAAATACAGTCTCTACTTGCATTGAATATTAAAACAGACGATGAAGATATTGATTAACTAGGAAATAAAAAAAAACTTGTAAAAAAAGTTTGAAGTAAAAATGGAATAAACGTCAGTTAGATGCAAAATTATAATTGAATCGTGTTGGGCTCGCTGAGTGTAATGGCTTTGTATTTTCAGAATAAGTATTCCTCGTTCAGTTGGACAGAGGATGAAACCCAATCTTTGTACAAAGAGGTGCGTTTCATCGTGCGTATTCCCTTTTTAGTAGGATCAATGTCGTAAATGTCTGTTTAGAGTCTCGGTGTTTCGGGCACGAGACCAAGGTTGCCAGTTGATTGACGGGCGCTTCGCGCATTTATTGATGCAGGACAGCAGCACACTGAAAGAGAAGCACGCGGCCGATGGTGAGGACACAAGTCGCAAGTACTCCGACAAGCTGCGCGACGTTTGTGCGCTCGCCGAGAGACTCGGCTGCACCTTCATGCAGCTCGCCATCGCGTGGTCTCTCAAGAATGAAAGTGTCCAGTGCCTTCTTATTGGAGCATCTAGTATAGAGCAGCTATACGAGAGTCTACAAAGTTTACAGGTAATGAACAATTTCTTATCGACTGTTTCTTGCACCGATAGATCTGTATATACACCAAAATCTGTTCGTTCAAGTCGACTACCTACTTCCCAGGGAGAGTACTACCAATTAAAATCAAACAATTAACCTTTTGGGACTCGTGCCTTTTTCATATCCTTGTTTGTCTTTCCTCAACCCCCACTGAGTTTCTCTTTCTACGTTTACAAAGTACACGACGTGCATTCCGAAGAATTAAAAACAAATAACACTTGTATTTATTGTGAGAAACATAACTACAGCGACACCTATCGAGCTATCAACAACACCAAATGTCACACGATATAAATTCTCCTACCAGGACATATTTTGACGCATCAATGTTTTCATATACTTCTGCATAGCGAAAGTAATTTAACATTTTTCTGTGCAAGGCCTTACTACCAAATGTGGTGTTGCACAACTATCAACATGGTTAGGCTATGCCAATTTCCCTTCAGTACACTGGTAAACATAACCTTTACGTGAGAGTGAAGACTGAATCAACGATTGATCTCGATGTTCGTCAAAATACAATGGAAAAAGTAAACCAACAATTGGAGTTTGACATTTGCCAATTTTGGCAAATTTGGCGTGTCCTGAACTCCACTTGGAGAAATGGGATTTCTAACTTTTTAGTGCAGAAGGCACTCCATCCTTGCGCATGACACACGCCAGTTTGGCAAATGTCGAACGCCGATTGTTGGTCTATGCTAGGCGCTCACGGTGGAGGTTATATTTCTTTAATGTTTTTTCAGTGCAGCCTCAAAACAAACAAATAGAAGGAAACGGGAATTATGACAAAATTTCTTGATTAGATTTAATATTAAAAAGACACTCTTCAGACGACTAAGCCAATTGATAAGCTTATCTATTTAAACACTTTGCAACAACTCTTCTCTGCGACTGAGTCTACGATACTAATTATTTAATGATCAGATCTCCTTGTTATAGTAAAAATTGTAAACAGATAGTTGAAGGGGAAAAGGTGTTATGTTTTTCGCAATCATAACGAGGTCCTCGTTTTTGTTTTCAAATAAATACTTCATAATAAACATTTCTTAGTCTTTACTGTTGAGTATACGCAATAAACGTCTTTTGCTATTATGCGATTCTGAAACGTTATTGATTTTAAATGTTGCCAAGGCTATAAGGTATGCATGAAGAAAACAAATCATAAAATGAATCTTCACGTATCTAAATATACTCTGTTAAAACAGTTTTTTTAGGTTCTGGAAAGATTGGTTCGTTACATCCAAAGCAGTAATTTTAGCTTCGCGGTTTTTGTTTTCACTCTTTATTGTATTCATACCCCACAGCGATCTAACTTCTTTCATTAATCGAGAGTAATGCAAAAAAAGATGCTCAAGTTTTAAGCTTCTTGGGAACAGTGAATTCAATAAAAATATGTATTCACTTACAACTTGTTCTGAATTATCAGCAATACCATTGTGTATGACTGTCGCTATAAAGATGTCGATCAATTTATTTAAAAACATTACCAGTTTCCACTGTAAACTATCTCGCGGGACCCAATGACCTATCAAAACGCCAATGTTGCGCATGAAGCACAGTGTTTTACATGCATTTACATTTTTAAATGTTTAAATGTGATTTGATGCTATTCAATCATAAGCGGTTTGTCGCGCTTTTTATCTTTTTCGTTACATTGATGTGTTATGCGGTTGTTTAACTCTTCCAGAGTGAATATTTCCTCACTGATGAAATAGGCTATCATTCATCCTAAATCATAATGAATAACTCCGTTTGCCAGATAATGAGATATATCTATAGTCATCAAATCATCATGGTGGCGCACAGACCGCAGTTCTGGCCCTACTTACAGAGCTCGCGAGGAAATCGTTGACCCAGGGTAAACTAAGGATCGGCTGGGTATACAGTAGAGTGAGAGAGAAGAATGTAGTCAAGTGTTGCTACAAGTGTCTCGGATCGCACAAAGATGTGCATTCAGTGTGGATCTACCTTACATCAGGCCAAAGAATGTAAGGCGACAGGAGTAAAGTGCCTACTGTGCAAGGATGATGAAAATGCAAATCATCGCTACAACTGTCCTCAATACCAGCAGGCGATTCGAAATGCAACTAAACAAAGAAGATGTGTTTCCTTCAACTTAACCTCAACCACTGCGAAGCTGCCCAAAACATCTTCTAGCAGACTAACCGTAAACTGAACATCGATATTTGAGATGTTATTTTGGACACAAAATAGAACATCGATATTTGAGAGCAGCTATTTGGACGCGCAAAGGTCTCTTCATCCAGAAGGTACAAACGAGGATATTAAAACTACTCCATCGATTGCATAGATTGTCAATCTTGCTTTCCTGAATCCATACCGGTTTTCTGAAAGGCTTTTCTCGCTGAATTCTTCAGCCTGCTACATATGATCTTCTCGAGTATCTTGCCAGCTGTGTTCAGCAATCAAATCGGTCGATACGATGTCCAGTTGTGAATAGAGCTCGTAATGCCATATCAGGGAGAAGATGGAAAAGAGGGGCAAAGAAGTACTGTGTGATCGTCACCCCCGACGTGAAAAACGCGTTTAACTCAGCTGTATACTCAAAGTTCTGCGAAAAATTGAAGTTCCCGTCTTCCTCCAGAAGATAATTGTGAGCTATTTCTCGAGTCGAGTACTGATGTATGATTCGGAAACAGGAACCAGGCGGCATCAGATCACCGGTGGTGTTCCCCAGGGCTCTAGCTTCGGACCGATACTGTGGAACATTATGTACGATGCGGTCCTGAAATAACCACAGCCTGAAGAAGCAACAACGATGATTCGCAGACGACGTGACTTGCAAAGAAACGGTCGACTTACTTGCGCGTTTTCTAATGCCGATTTTAGACAAATCAACTTCCAACCAAATCCTCGTTGGAAAAGGTATAAAAACATTTTATTTATCTAAATTTTTTTTCAAATCTTACAATAGTGTAACTTTTTGATTAAGGACTTTAATATCATTAAAAGAAAAACTTGTTTAGCCCGTGGTGGTACTTATAAAGAGTTTAAAACGCAACAGGAATCAGATGAATAGGTCTACGTCGGAGGACTTGATTTCAAAACCTGGGGCTAAAAAATCCATAATGGATAAAGATCCTGATGTACCTCCTGATGAAAAGAAGAAGGATATTTCTGATGACCAAAAGCCATCCTGTTCCACTGAGGCAAAGGCATAAAATCGTGGCTTCATGAATCATGGCTTCCGGAAGCTCCAAAAACTCGTTTTGGTGACCTCCGCAGATCGCGCTGAAATTTATACCACGTAAAATACACGCTACGACGAATCGATTCCACTAATTAGAACTTGTTTCTGA
>JAAMPD010000740.1:0-38129 GCA_025266255.1 Trissolcus basalis | reverse complement strand
ATTTACATGTATATTTTTGTCCCTGTGAGATATTACTTATGCCCTATATATGATTTTGTTTGTAACGAAAATAAAAAAATCAAAGATAAACGATAATAAAAAATGTGATGTTCCAGCCTAACTAATTTTCGCTTTCTTTTTGAGATTCGATAGTGATTTGACAAGTTTAATTGTTCGTTAATGAGGAACTTTGAAGTTTAATTATGTCCGTTATCTTCATTCCGATCGGAATGACTTCCTTGATCACTTTATATCAGCAAACTAGAAAACGTTATAATAGTTACCGAACAGCGGGGAGTATCAAAACACGAATCTCGTGCTGGGCCGAATGAAACTGCCGTAAAATCATCCGGTCTCGGCAGCCGCGCCTCTAAAAATCGTCCGCAAAATTTGGCCATAATTGCAAAATCAAAATTTACATCTTGATGCAAATCGAGTGACTTATTATCTTTGTCATTCTTTCGGGCTTGTCACCTTCGTTATCTGTCACTTTTTTGTTCCTCATTTGGATAGCCAGGAACCTTTCCTATTGTTCTCCTGTTCTATATTTATTCTGCCAAACTGTTTTTTTTTCTCTCTTAAACGTTTTATACTCAACGTTTGTTTCGTTTAGGTGTCCTCATTTAAACGCTCACGTCACTTTCATACATAATACCACAGTCTGCTTTACATACTGTTTCATTTGAATTCGGACTTGGAGCAACATTATCGTCCAGCTTGAACGTGTCGCAATTTTTCAAACTTTTTTTTTTGCACTCTCCATAGTCAAAATAATAGTGCCATTGAGAAAGTATATCAATCGGCAAAAAATCGGAGAGAGTGTAATTGCGAGGTTCGGAGCAAATATTTTATTACGGCAAAAAGGTCGTAAATTATAAGCACCACACCCTCGTTTGGTAATGGTTTTCGTCACCAGCAATAACGTACTCCAAAAAGACTCCCCAAATGATACGTTTCGGAGTAGTTAGCGGCTCGGTGCGCAGGGAGGTGTGGCAAAACCGCAGACGTTCCTGTCAACTTTAGCCGTTCCGGAATCTCTCGGGCGCAATTTAATGTAAACAACATTTTTTCCCTCACAAAAGGAGGTTTATATATAGTTGGTGCGAGGTTTTGGTATATGACAAGTATTTTCATGAAATATACGAACCCCGCTAGGGCTTTCAATTTAAAGATCATAATCCGAGCAAACGATGTCGTCAAAAACGTTGGCCTTTTCATCGCCATTGTTTATAGGATGCTGCAAAAAATTTTGCACTCTAAGGAAGCCTGGTTCCTTCGGCGATATCGCGATTCAAGGATACTTGTCTTGTTTATATGGATATTCAGTCTCATTAAAAATCGCCCACACGACAAATCCGTCGTTGCTAACGATGTGTTTCCTTGTGCCGCGAAAATCTACATTTTTCTCTCTTTTTTTCATTTACCTGAAAAATATTTAAAAAAAAGAACGAATAAATGAAAATAAAAATAAACCAATGACGGAATGAAAGTTGAAATTGACTTTTGAATTTTATTGAATTATTTATAAAACAAAACTGTCAGTGTGTTTAGAATTCTTGAAATATGAGATCTTGAAGTTGTAACTTGTGATGCAACTGATATATCTCTGTCATTGATGATGAATCGAGCATTTGCAATTACATAAGGTTTGAATTCTTTTTCGTCAAGCATCGAGCTTTGTTGCAGTGACAAAACTGTTTCTTGGTAATAGAGACCGCAATGGATTTATATCTGCTTCAAAAACTTGAGCGTTGGCTTGTTCGTTTCAAGTCGCTTCAATTACGCGAACACAAATCCCTGACTCCTTACGAAATCGATGTACTTACTACGCAAAAGGAACGCACCCACGCCATTCTCATTGTCACACGTGAGGTCACAACTTTTATCAAAATATGACTTATTTGCACTCAAGTTAATAATTTCACATTTCGTATACGAAAAACGTCAATAAAAGTTTATAATTTTTTCGAACGAAAGTTTTGCAAATAAAATAAAATTTGAAACTGTTTTCATGTCATGATTTTTGACATGATGTTTTTTTTTATGTTTATCCCCACAGAGACAAAAATATACCTGTAAATATATTATAATTTTATAATTTTTTTTTTTAATATAAATTTCATATTTTTAATTAAAAGTATATTTTCAGGTAAAATTTATATCTATTATATATTTTATTTATATAATTTATAACTGCTTTAGAAATAATTTATAAATGATTTACATGAAGAATACATACGGATATATTTCAAATATAGAAAATATATGTAAAATATAATTTTAAATATTTTTTTGTTCGTGTAGGTCATAATGTAAAAATATTTTCAAAAAAGTATATTTAAAAAAAGTTGATTGTTGTTTCACGTTTCAATTTGAAAAAGTTGAATTATGAAATTCCAATAAGTAAAAACGATTATACAAATAGCTTTGCTTATTTTGATCTGTTTGTTTTCAAAACTTTTGTTATACTGAAATTGCTAAATCGAAGTCAATTAGAACAAGATTTTGTGTTCAGGTAAAACTTTGTACATCAGAAACTTTCGATGAATGTTTACCAGTGAAAACCAAAGTACATGTTGGTTTTAACATAAATCACCAAATGACAATATAAATTTCCCATACATCCGATTGACCTTTCATCTGAGCACGGTGGGTAAAAACTTTGTCAGTTAAATAATAGTTCAGGCTGGTTAAAGGTAGCAGGATACAATCTGTCTTACATAAGAGCATCGAGAAGAATGGATGAAAATTGATGAGGATAATGTAGAAATTGAATGTGGGCAGAAAAAAAAGTAAATGAACCGCGATGGTATTTAGAAGTCACTGGATAAAAAGTAGATAGGGGGATATGTTCGATGATCGTATGGAGTTTGGGTTGCGTAACTTTTCTCAACAAAAATATCGCCCAGACGCAATCTCGATCTCAGAATCTCAAATCCGGAACAATAAACACTTTCTGTTATAATTTGTTATCCAAACGACAGCGTGCATTTTCTTTTTTTCCTTTTATTTAAATTCTGTTTGCATGCAATTTTGCATTGTTCAAGTTCGATTCCAAACGAATGTAAGTGTCATGTCGCGATCACGTGGAAAGTCTGGTTTTAAAAGAAACTGTCGATGTAATTACCCTCTCGCGAACAGCCAACGAGATTTATATAAGAATTAACTATGTAGAAACAAATAGCTGCGAGACAAGGACACACAGCTACGAGATGGGAATCAGAGGTGGCGGCAGATAAGATTTAGATAATGTTGTGAAATGGGTAATGCTCAACCAGAACATGCGCTGCTATACAAACTCAACATCTCCTGTGAGAACCAATTAGAAAACGACCCGGGCAAAAATGTCATATCAAAGGTTATATAAAGACAAAAAATATGCACTGATTAGAACGGTTAGACGAAAAACTCACAGGGATCACTTTTGTTATACGAGAATTATTGAAAATGGTCTGAGAAATATTCGCCGAAATTTTTTCACGATGTGGCAATAGGAGTATGAGAAAGAGTTCTTATGAAAGTAAAAATGTGTTGAAAAATTATGGAAATCAGCACTGGCCAACAATTATACATCAATTGATGGCGAGGCCAATCAAATTTTGAATTGAATTCGAATCATAGTGAAACACAAAAATATTAAATGTTCTTTTCAATATTGTGTTTTTGACTGAAAAAAAAATCTCTCTAGATATCGGATTTCCAAAAATTGAAAATTGATACTCATTTTTTAACCAAAATTTGGTTAAAAAAAGAGTTATTAAGCAAATTAAAAATTTCCTTGCTAACCACATTAATATAAAATGTTTTTAAATTTTAGATGAATATACCGAACAAAAATTTGATGAAAATCTAACTTCAGATTGGATTTTCATCAGATTAAATTCTGATTCAAAATTTTTTCAAGTTTTGAGAACCAAAAATTGTTTTCTAACATACTTATGAATTTGAACGAAAGTTCATCCTAAAAATGTTGAATGCAAATTATATTTATAAAAATATAAATAAATATATTATACTATGAGAATATATTGAAAAAAGTTTTTGCGTATATTTTGACATACATTGGTGTCGGTGTGGATGGAGATTTTGCATATATTTTTCTGAAAATGTTTTGCATAAAATTTAGTTATCAGTGAAGTGTTGGAAAAAACATTTTTTTAAATGAAAAGACATATACAATGTTGACAACGACATTCTACTGGAAACATTGATTAAACAGCGAACGACAAGACTACAATAAGAGAACGGTGGAGAGTAGCATAATCTCCACCTGTTGGTACTGCCACAACTCGGCCGGATCTATAGTCCTCTATCTCCAGTTGGAGCTCTGATTGGAGAGATAGCAACTCCGACCTGGTAGAGTTGTGGCAGTACCAATAGATGGAGGTTATGTTAATCCAGCGTTTTCCCAGTGTCTGGCTGCATGTTGCATATGTTTTATAAATGTATGTATATGTTGACACATACGTTCATTCTTATCTGAAACGAAAAAAAAAGAAAAAAGGGAGAACATAAATACGAAGATAATTGGGTGAATTAAAATAAGAAAGACATTTTTCGTTGTAGAGCGGCGATTTCTCCAAAGTTTCCCACATCGTTCAAATCTTGGCGCAAAATCTTCGACTTTTACCGTAGTTTCCGTAGACAAACTATACTCCCAGGGCGAACTAACGACGTGGCGATTGGCTCTTGCGTAACAGTCGGAAGTGTTTTATTGTTCGCGCATATTGATCCCGTGTCGGCGCGCGGTCTATCGGAAATCAATCTTCATTAAAACGTGCGCGCGGAGCAGCAAAGAGAGGGCATTTGGATGTTTGGCGCGAGCACTGCTCGGCCGTTTCGCCTTTCCTTGTGCGAGTTTCATTTTCGTCCCACACAGAGGCACGGATTCTTTTTTATACCGAAGCGACTCACTCGTGATCCCGCTTTTAATAAGATCGGCCCGCGGGGCCTACTTAGGCCGCCGATTTCTTCGCGAACCGATCATTAATCGATCACGAGAAAATGCAATCATAACCGCCCGATTGCTTTCGTCATCCAATTTGTCCTTTGTTTATTATGCCACGTTACCCTTTTTTATTCAACATTTTCTTTTGAATATTGTTGGTCGTCATTATGGGAGAACAGAAACTTTAATAGAATTTTATAGATATCAGTTTCCCAACGCCCAGCATGCAAAAAAAAAATTGCCAAGAGACGAACGCACATAAGAAACTTTTCAGATTGTTCAAGAAGGATTATTTTATTCATCTGGTTTTTTGCCTCTTTTCCATTCTTTTCATATTTCTTTGTCTTTAATGAGTAGCCGTGGACGCGGCCGTGAACAAGAAAACCCACCGCAACCGCGCGTAATTGATTGTGAGAATTCACGACAATTTTTTGTTTTCTCCTGGAATGGCAAAATTATAATAAATTATGCAACGTTGCAAAATAAAAGAGAATGTAGGATAACGCTCTCAAGAACAAGGTGTAGCTCGAAACATTGTCTTTTCTTGGAATACTTTGTGTCAGGCCACGCGAGGTGGTTTTAGAGACGTGCGCTACCGTTTGTTTACGAAACACGCGCGCCCTAATAAGAAAGCCATTACTCGTTCTTTTGCACGAGTTTTCATAAGGTTATCCACATGCGAATTAACATATGTGGATGGTCTTGTTTTGCAATACATGTTAATTGTTCCACTAAGACTAAGATATTTTTTTTACTACTTAACCTTTATATATAAAACAAGCTCGTTTATAAAATTTGTTTCAATAATTTTTTAAGAATTTTAGATTCGCCCCCTTTCCCCATATACTGTACAGTTCAGTAAATTTTCATTTATGAATTATCACATTCGACAGAATTTTTTTCTCAGTGTGAACTTGGGTTCGAAAAAATTGATTTTTTCATTTTGCATTTTAATAAACTATACAATATTCCAAAAATCACCTGTTAAATTTTTAGCTTAAAATTCAAATTAGTTTCTAACCAAATAAATATAAAGTATTCCCGATATAAATTCACATCGAAACTTTGAAACCGTAAAGTAGTTGTAACAAAATTTTCTTCAATTAAATAATTATGATCTCATCGTTTAAAACAAAAATTGATGTTTAGGTATCCTAGAATATTTTGTAAAAGTTGCTTAAAAAGCAGTATATTTTGTCATAAACATCAGTATATGTTTATAACAGAGTATACATTTGTAATAATCACTCTTTGAATTTAGCTAAGAATTCGACCGTTCCAAGTGTATGTTCTTTTTTAAAAAAATTATCTATTTATTTTTTATTCATTATCAATTTACTATTATCATTATTTGCATAAAACTTGTTTGGTTGAAGTCAACTGGTTTTTCGAAACACGTGCGAATAAAACGTCACGTTTAAAAATCGATCAGATTTAAAAATAACACATGAGCTCGTCGTATTTTGAACTTGAGGGTGAAAAAATAAAAGCGATCGCAATTGAGAGCGCGTCAGGATGAATTATCACATCTCAGCGGTGACACTTGTTACAATTGCGTTCTAAATATCGCCTCGCTTTACGTGATTTCAAAGATCAGCAGTCCAATGGAAACACAAGCTAAACGACGTTCGGCCTCCTTTTCTTCCTGTGGAATTAATCTTGATCTCAAGCGAGCATCAGTAATATGACAAGTCGCGTTATCGCCGTGTCAACTCGGTTTTCCGTGCTCTTCTTCCCCGCCACAGTGAACGTACACGTCGTCCGGCTATAAAAATGTTCCCGAGAGTTAATTGATTAAGTTGAAAATGCAAAAATGGTACGGTTTATTTTAGTAACGAGGCGTCGGAGCTATAAATATCGGACAGAAACTGGATCGCATTCAGCCGATTCGTTTGATATCACAATTTCAAAGGCAATTTTCGCGCGTCACATTTTCTCTATAATTGATTTTATTGCTAATTTTATATTCAAACACACTTGCTCCTACGTCCAGTCACAGGAACACTTCTTTTTCGACAACCTTTATCGCTGTCAAAGACCACGTCATTTTTAACCTTTATTATTTTTTCATTTTTGATTACAAGGCATATAAAAATATAAAATGAATGGTGGCAATTAAAACGCGATCTAAAATAACGTGTGTTCTTTTTTTTACAGAGATCGAAGCCCAGGAAGCATGCAAGTGGCTGCGAGCCGCTGGATTCCCGCAGTACGCACAGATGTACGAAGGTAAGTGAAATTTCTTCGCAGACGTCCTGCGGCTAATTTCAATGTCGCATCGATGCGGCTATCGATCTCGCTTGTGATTCAACGCCCGCATGCCACGGGACCATGTTGCGTACCACGAGTCCAACGATAAACAATCACTCATACCAAAGATTGCCTGCTTTATTGTTTTCAAACGACACCTTGCCGAGGTTGCGATTAGACGACCAGATCACGCCCAGAAACATCATTTTTCAAATTTTTTTTATTGCCACAGCTTGACTACCTATGAAAAATGATTCACGTTATGTCATATTTCTATATCATCATTTCGACTTATCAAAGAAAAATTAGTACAATTTTCGTCAATACATTTTCAATTTATAACTAAATACATGTATTTAGTTATATTTTTGTTCCACAATAAAATGATCTATATTGATCATATATTGTCCATACGTAAAACATTAACAATATATTTTTTTAATAATTATATATTGAGCATATTAATATATGCTTATCAACATTATTATCAATATATTGAATATTTTTGAAAATTGTTAATATCTTGCCATAATATATTCCATATATATGAAAAATACTCAAACATATATGATCAATATATTGACAGTTGATTATCAATCTAATATATGGACAATATATGATCTTTTTTTTTTAATTTATTTTCAAATATATTTTACGTATATTTTTTATATTTAAAATATGTATCTGTATATATTCTATATATAAGTAATTTATAAATTATTTATAAAGCGGTAATAAGTTATAAAACTAAAATATAAAATGAATATAAATTTTATCGAAATAGTATATTATATTTATATGAAAAATATAAAATAAAAATATTTTTTCACGAATATTTTTATCCCTGTAGGTAGCAATCTTAATAAAAAATTGAGACGATTCATTCTACTGGGTTATTGTGTTGGCAGTGATATTCCTATCAAACGGATACACGATCCGATGGTTTGAAATTAAAGTGTTAAGCAGTGAACATCATTTCTCATCCTTGGTACAAGCTTTCACACATACAAATAGTTTAAATGAAGCTTATATAAAAGGAAGATAACAGATTATGCGGCGTGTATAACAATTGAATCGCAGGCTGAAACAAAGGTTTAATTATTAGGATAAAAATGAATTAGAAATGCTGAATGGCTCTCTCAGTGGGATCGTGATTTATAAGCATATTTAAAATGTGCAAACGTTATAATTGAATTTATAATTTTCGCAGTGAAAGTCTTTCAGAAGAGAGAGACCATTTATATAAATGGAAAGACAAAATTAATTGAATTAAAATGTCCTTTTAAATTATTGGCAGATGAGATTATTAGCATTTGAACTTTAGGACCCATTGATAAAATTCGTCATATTTCATTTTCGAAATTTATTAAATAGACAATTTCACAAAAGTTACATCCAATGATTGTTAATTCATTCAGTCGCTAGCAATTTACTACACATACATTTGTGTTTATACATGCGAACAGATGGCAGTCACATGTTTCTGAATATTCAATTTATGTCTATGTGCACGTTCCATTTTACATTTCAGGCACATTTATATTTTTTTTTATTTCTATTCATAGGAAGTTTTGTCAAATTATACCATGCGATATTGATTGTAATTAACGACGCAGACTCGCGCTTTCCTTGTGAGCCCACTCGAGGCCCATGTTGGGTACTTACGACGTCAGCAATTAAACAGATTTTTTTGTCCCGATGGCTTATTCTGTCGTTTCACATTGAAATGCTGCGCTGATTTATGCGATTCTGCTCTGGCTCCAACAAAGACCCGATTGACACAAGAAT
Organism: Trissolcus basalis; assembly: GCA_025266255.1. NCBI lineage: Eukaryota > Metazoa > Arthropoda > Insecta > Hymenoptera > Scelionidae > Trissolcus > Trissolcus basalis. The sequence continues at coordinate 29,143 of JAAMPD010000740.1, read as the reverse complement.
GGTCCGTTTTGGGCTCGAACAATTTTCACCGTAAATTTGTTCGAATCCATTAAACAATCATTGCTGTTTCGCAGTGATTGACGTTACTTAAGAATTTCATTTGTTCGCGATTAATCAAACACAATTGTGCAACGGTATACCAGAGGTAAATGCACGGATGATCAATTTCGCTCACGTTTAGGATACGAAAGGAGAAAATAAATCGTTCCGTCAGATTAATTTTCTGAATATGCATACTTTCAGTCGAACATTCCTTGCCAAATAAATTTTAGCGAGCTCGCTTATTGAAACTGTTTTGATACTTCAAATACGTGAAGTGAGACAAGTCCTCCAATGAATGACTTTACCTACTTTTTGAACGTTGAAAATTATCAAATTAATTGAGGAAATTATGTTTCCTTTTTAAGGAAAATTGTTTTGTTGCCAATCTTATATTTATCACACTTTCTAAAAATGACCACAGAGACAAAAATATACGTGTAGTTTTTATATTTTTGATATAAATATAATATATTTTTTCGAAAAAAAATTATATTAATTTCTATTATTAGATTTTATCAAAATAATAATATTAATTATTATTACTAATACTATTAATAGATAATTTATGATATAATAATAATTTCAGTATCAGTACATAAAATTTAAAAATATAAAATAAAATATATTTATCCTATAAAAATTTATTAAAAGCGGCAAGGTAATTTCTTTTATTATATATTTTTAGTGACTATATTTTCGTCCGTGAGAGTACCTATATTTCTGTTTCCTGATTATAAAAAACATGTAAACTCATAATTAATTTTCAAAAAAATATATAACAGAATTCAACTAATAAATAGTGAATTATTGTTTACTATATTCTTTTTCCTGGTATATTATTTTTTTTTTTTTTGGTTTCAAAGTGATAATTTTACTTAACTGTCCATTCACTGGTGCAGTCACCCTACATAAGTGTATGAGTTCAGGTGGAAAACAAAATGCGGGAAGGTAATTTCCCCATAACGGGAAGTGAGTTGAATAGTGTAAACTCGGCTATGAAAATGATCGTTGAAGAAAGTGTGTATCGATTTTCAAGATGCTGGATCGCGGTTGACGTCAGCTATTCGTATCCCGCTTCGATGCATTGTAATTTCTTTTGGCCTAGGCCTTTCACATTGAAGGCTACACGCTTCAAAAAGGAAGACTCTTCTATTATTATACAACATTTTTTTTACTTCTCCATTCGGTTCCGCTGATCGATAACCGTGCCTTGACCATCCGCAATAATGTGGTGTAGAATTTTTTTACAATTTTTTTCCCCCAGGTCATCTTCGTACCTTTGAAGTGTATACACAAGAAACTTCTCTCGTGGTAATCATTAAGTTTCTTGTTCCGTTTATCTGAGTGCCATTTTATCATCGAGTTTACGAAATTATTTGCACGCGCGAATAGAAAATTCGATAAATGTTTTCTTAGAACAATTCCAAAATTAATAGCAAGCGATCTGCAATTAAGTGCGACGGTCACGGATTGAAATAACGGACACCACTCAACCTAGTGAACTCAATTGCAAATCATAATATTTACCCTGAGTTGAATACTGTTTAACATAATTTAAAGTTTATTTTTATTTTTATTCATTTTTTTTTTTTTGAAATGATATAAAGAGCATTATTAAAATGATTTCTCTAAAAGAAAGAGGGAAAAAAATGGAACTTTTATTTTCCGTGTATGTGTTACGTAAAACTTGGCCAACCTAAGTTTATGCCTTCTGCTGACAATATGAAAGAAAAGATAAATTTTTTTCGTGCGATAGTAAAAGAAAAGTAAAAGTGGCTTATTAATCCGATTTGTATACAATGCCTCGGGTAACAAGCATTTCGCAATGGTTATCCTATACAATTGATATTACCAAACACATGCAGACATAACTAGCGCCGAAAAAAAAATTGTAACGTCTAACCCAGGTAACCCCACTTAGCCCCGGTTGGTTTGTCTTAGTGACATTAGCGCAATCTTCGCGGCGAGGCGATGGCGCAACCGTCGGGCATTAAATAAATACTCAACAAAGTATTTACTCTTTTAATTAACAACGAGATTAATATCTCTGCCATATAATCGGCCGTAATAATCAAACCGGGTCTCTGGCAATTTTCCACAAATCGTCGCCGGCGTTACCCTTTTGTTTTGCAGCAAATGTCACATTTACATATAATGACCTGCGGTTTTTTTTTAATCTCTGCATTATGATAATTAACCTAACAAGGTTGGAGAGTGGCATCGTCGCGAAGAAAATCAATGATCGACAAATGAAAAGGGCCAAAAATATATATCATCAAAAACTAAATATTTCTCAAAATAATGAATCAGTTGGTTTAGTTTTCGAATTTATTATTCAAAATAAATTTTGACATTTCAAAAATTTTAGTAAGTCTTATGCAAAATAGAATAGTAGAAAATGAGAATTAAATAGTTTTTTTTCAAATTAAGAAACAAAATAAACAAAATACAAGCTATTTTTTTCTAAATTAACAAAAAATATATAAAATGCAACAAGAAACGAATATAAAATAATAAATCAATTGTTTTTTATTTCTAATCAATTTTAACATTTAAATAAATCGTAGTAAGTCATTTGCAAAACATAATAAAAAAAAGTAGCATTTTTTTTAATTAACAAACAAATATAAAATGCAAACAACAATGAAAATGCTAACTTAATAGATCGAAATAAAATGGAACTTTCCTATTCAAAATTGGAATCAATATAATTTCAAATTTATATTAAATAAATATAATATTAAATAAATATGATATTTTTGGAGGTTATTGATACATTTTTTTAGTGCTCATGATATACTGATAAAGCAAAATAAGAGCTTTTGATATTCTCCGGAAGAGCGATTCGATAATTGGCGGGTAATTGGAGCTAATTGGCTGGGCTCGAACGAAAGTAACGGACACCGCAAACCGCGCCTTGCTAATTCGCGTTTTACGCCGTTCAATTGGTGCCGTACGAAAAGACGCAGATACTATTTGACAACGCTGACTAAACACAATTGGTCGGCGTCATTGCACATGTCTCGCGCGGAATAAGTCAACCGATAGAAAGGCTCTCGCGAAAAAGCCTCACTGATATACACGTAACGTAATAATTTGTGCAACATCCAGGAATAACATTTAGATGAAATGCTCGACGAAACGGATAATTGTTTCGTCATCCAGAAGACATATATTTTCCGTTGTAGAATGAGAGAGAAAGAAAAGTCGTGCATTAACATTCAGACCGAACGACAGCCTGGGAACACCGCAGATTCACGTTTGCTGATTCTAATTCGAATAATGGTTTCTAAATTATTTTCAAGTTTCAACCTGCTCTCGCTTTCAATTCCCTTTTCATTCCTCTCTTTTCAATTTTGTCTGCTTTGTTCACTGAGAAATTTATTCCGCCGGTGGTAAGTGTGGTTCGTGAAATATCGAATAACTGGAAAAAAAAAAAAAATGTGACTTTTTAGTTTTGATCAGAATGAAATTCAACGTTATAACATCATGTCATACTTGAAAAAAGGTAACATGAATAATGCATATTTATTGGTTTAATTTTTTGCAGTCTGTACTCGAATACGCAATTTTGAAAAAAAGTCAAAGTTTGATTGTTTTGATTGAAATTTTTATTAGATTGTCAGTTTGGAATAATTCAACGTTAAAATTGATAGTTTTCTATGTAAAGTCAGAAAAAGTAAAGAACAAATTTAACTGGGCAGAATTTTGTAAAAAATAAATTGAAAAATAAATTATTTTGACAAACTGTACTAAGTATTATACAAAGTAATCATAATAAATTGAATGTTATTAGTTTAATAGATTAATAAAATATTATTAATTTAATAAATTAATGAAATAAATAACTTTGAAATTACTCTACTTTCCGAATAAAATTAAAAAGTAAAAATAATACTAATGCTTTCCATGATAAACATTAGTTAACAATTTAAAAATTAAAAAATTATTCATCAAATTCTTGTTCTATTAAAATAGTATAATTTCAACGTTGTTTGGTCCTTAAAATTACGCATGTTAACTGAGTCCGTCAGTTTAGTTTTAACTTGGTTAATTTTTGTTCGCAAATTTAATTTGCCTGTCTGATCATATTTTATATACTTTTTTGAATTCGCAACATTTGAGTTATGAATGTTCATCAATCATGTGGTAATTTGGAAGAGTTATTCTAATTAAGGGACTGGCAAAGTTTGTTTCGACGTCAAACGGCCGGGGCCATCTTTTGCGTCATCGCCGTTACAAGCTCTCCTAATTGCCATTCTGAGAGAATCCTCGGTAGTTTGTCGGTCTTACTTGGAATCGTATCGTGCAGCTGTTGATACAGAAATCTCAGTGACATCTCGAGCTGCGACTCACGTGGAACCACTTAAATTTGCTCTACGCTTTCAAACTCACACACCATCTAAAAGAACGAGAGAGAAAGAGGAGGTTAGATTCGCAAACACGGAAACTAAACTACATTTGCACTCAGATCTCGTTTTCAAGGTGCATTACACTGCGACAGTATACGTAATTTGAAAATGAAAATTAATGAAGCGAGTAAACGCGACGCACTTGAATGTGTTTTCCATCTCGTTTTCCTCGCTTCATTTCGATGGGCTTTTTTTTTGCTTGCAAATGAAACATGTTCTTTAATTATTCCCTGAAACCCTGCGCAGAGTAAAATTATATCTTAATTCTCCAGTCAGACCGCAATCGCATTAAAAGATGGAATTTCATATACTAATTGATTCGACAAAGAAGAAGCAGAAGAAGAAGTAATGCGGATCTTAAGAGAACATAAAAATTATAATGCCGAACTTATATATATTTTTTCGTTTTTCAAGATCAAATTTAAAAATTACGAACTGAAATACAAGATAATTATAAACGAAATTCAATGCATTTTTGTCTCGTAGGATTGTGTATATAGCTTTTCTCCAATTAGTTAAATGCCATCTCCGATGTCTTACTTATAGAACGCTATTTTGCATATGCAACTGAATCTATATTAAAATGTCATTTGTTATCAATTGAACTATTTAAATTGCAAATGCTTCTCTGTCATGTAATATTTCTTCATGGCCTGCAGCGGCGTATTTCCGGGGGACATTATATTAGCACTTTTACATGTACAACAGCAATAAATTTTACCGTCGAACGCAAAAATGTTTTTGCAATGTACGTTCTTTTCTTTTTTTTTTTTTATAGTGAAATCAAATTGAACACCCAGTTATTCCGTTATAGCTCTATATTTGTTATTAGTCTTACGTCATAAGTGCTTAGATTTATTCGTCGTGTAAAATTTAAAGCCGTTCCTGTCGTTTAAAAGTGTAAATGGAAATAGACAGATTATTGAACCAAATAAAATATAAAAAATCCAATGATTTTTTATTTTGAGGGGAATATACACTTGTGGAATATTTGAATTCTTACCTGAATTCAAACAGTATTTATTAAAGATATATACATACAATGTTTATGAAAAAATATACTGTGTTTTCTGATTTAATTTAATTTTTGTTATAAACAATGCGATGCCAATAATTTAATTGAATAAAATTTTGTTTCAACTACTTTACGATGGTCTCGATTTCTTTCTCAGTTTTAGATAAAAATCAAAAATTCAAAGTTGTACTGAGAGAGGATAGATAAAGTGAAACAGTACAATAACAATATTTGAATTATTCGTTATTACAACAAAAGCGTCAAACAAAAAACATGCAATTTTTTCGACAAAACGTTCACTTTATTTTGTTTATACTTTGTTATAAATGACAAAAATAACAAATTTTTTATTGAAGTGCCTCCCTGGATGTGTTTTAGAGCAAACCTGAAAATTGAAATAAAAATCGGTCCAGCAGATCTGAAGAAAAGTTGACAAAAGTTTTGAATAAGACGCGATCAAAGTTTCGGTATGCATTATTAAAGAAAATACTTGATATTTATTTGCTTGGAAACTAATTCGAGTTTCAAATTGAAAATTCAGCAGATGATTCTTAAAATATTATAGATCACAAAAATACAAAAAATAAATTATTTCGAAGCATCAAAGTGAAACAACGTTATCTGTAATTTTTTTAATTTTGACAAACGACTCACAAAGTGCGACCTGCTGACACAAAACTGTTTGGTTTGAAATGACATTCTAGTAATTTAAAACATCATCAGTTGCACGCGACGAAATTAAACAGCTCTCAGGTGCGGAAACACGCCAATAATTCAGCTATAATCGGCTTCGACACGACACAAAAATATACAAATTACGAAAACGTTGCCTCGAGAAAAAATTGTATTCTTTGGGGGCCTTCACCCACATCTTACGCCGGAACCTCGAACACTTAATCTCGACATAAATGTGATGCGAGAGGCTACAAAAACACAAGCACGAAAATCGGGTCAAGTTCGTGAACGCTTTGTCGTGATTGGTCCGATTTTTTGTCCGACAATCGGACTGGCTGATCTGAGAACGAGATCGTGATAACGCCAAGGATCGACACTGCCCGAATCCGCGAGCATCAAGATGTTTCTGTCTGGACCACCGGGTCATGCGTGTTTTATTGTGCACCACAAACACAAGTACAAGCTGCAAGAAACTCGTGCATAAATTACAACAGGATGGCGCGAGAGCAAAATATCTGAATAAATTGCGTTTCACCCACCGGGCGAAACCGGCAACTGATCCCTCGCTTCAAATCATCCAGGCAAAAATAATCGCGTACCAACTTTTTTGTAATGTTACGTTTATGTTGCTTTTATGTTCGACACATGTTTTGCCCGCTCAGAACACAACAGGTGATTTGCAACAAATCTAAAACAACTTCTTCATGCTCAAGGTTTTTCTTTTGCTTTGTTCGTTCAAACTTTTTGATTTAACCCTTCTCATAAGTTCGAGCACGAAGAACTGAAGGATCAAGTGAAAACATCTTTTCAATCAATTTATTTTTGTCTCTATATTATTTTTGAAAATAATGTACAAACATTTTCATAACACGTGCTAAGAAAGTGACTAGATTCCGTATCAATTTTAGTGCAGAAAGTAGCTATTTGCAGTACACCGTGCAGAAAATATTTTATAACCTCACTTCTTATGAAAAATAGTATGTTCCATTCGTGTGAAAGGAAATTTTCTGTCCTCATACAACAATATGCTATTTTTTCACTTCTTTTAGATATTGAATTTCAATTGTCAAATTTGGAGTATAATTTTTTTATTTACTTTGGCACTGAAAAGGGTAATCGAAGAAAAAGAAGGNGGAAAAAAAGCACTTGTTGGACGAGCGCTAAACATGACGGAGGACCAGTTGGAAAACATTTTGCGTGCAGAAATGACCTCTTCAACCTCCATGAATTCAATTTGCCGTTAATAAAAATACAACTGCCGTTGAACTTAAGCTGATTATCATTTTGGTTATACACTCCTGCGCACTTTGTCAATCAAACGCACATTTGGAGTGGAGTGGGGCAAGCAACACAAATGTCTGCAACGACTTCCTCCTCAGCCAGCAATAATTCATCTTCAGAGTCAAACGTCCGAGAGCAATTTATTTCGCGGGCCAAAAAGAGAGCTGCCCGCCGATGGTATTTCGGTGATTACTTTGTTGTCGGTGCGATGATGATGTCGACTGGAAACAGTATTCGAATCGCGCGGCATAAGACGATTTAATCGGCTTACATATCCGTGGGTTTTACATGAATGAAAAGTGCTAAGCTCTGCCCGAGCGGATGCGATTGGTTCGCTTGTGATAAGGTTTCCAACAAATTGATTGACCACGAGGTGAATCAGCCGTAATATAGGTACATATTCCCAAATTACCTAAAAAACAAAGATACAAGATTGATAAAAACATAATGAGTATACCATGTATGTATACTTATCTGCGTATGTATATTATACTTTCCAAATATATAGTATGCAGATCAATTCATTGTCTATACAAAATCTCGAATTGTCTATTGGTGAAAATAACCCAAAATAGTACGGTTTTATTATTGTTTACATCTGATTCCCAAATACATGGTGGCATTCATATTGTATATGTAACTTGACTCATTGTCTGAGCAAAATCTCGAATTGTTTATTGGCGAAAATAACCTAAAATAGTACGGCTGTACTATTGTTTACATCTGAAAAGCGATGGCACATGGTCGAATCGATTGAGTGTGCCCACATGGACAAAAATATATTTTGAAATTTATTTTATGAATATTTTCTGTATTTAAAATATATCCGTATATAACAACAATAATTCATCTAAAAAAGGTTAAAATAATCAAACCTGCATCATCTAATACCAATCAAATCTACATTATCAACCGGGTTTGTTTCAGGTTAAATTTCCAAACAGAAAAAAAGACAAACTTCGCGTGAGGAATTCGCATCTAAGACATTCGCTTTTTCTTTAATTTGCGTCCAATCAATTAGAAACGATCAACGCCAGTAGATATAACCCGGAAATAATCTGCAATCATTTAATTTCCTTTTTTGTTGAGATCGTTGATAGTATTTTTACATAGATGTTTCTGATCGTGATGGCTCTGCTTTTACTTAAAACATAAGTGACTGAAACTAAAAGTTAAGAAATGTTTTATTCAAAAGACTGGATAATATACTACATAACATAACACTTGAATATTATTTTTTCTGAATATGACCGAAAATTGGACATTAAGAGATACTATATACAAGCCAATCAGAAGATGTTTTTGCCGAGACAAAAGATACAAAAGGCTCTCGCTGATGTGTGTTTTTGTTTATACCACACATTTGCCACACAGGTGACTTTCAATTTGTGAACATCCATTTCTCCTATCCCCTGAAATGGAAAGCAGATATTTCGGTCGGAAATGATGTGTGTAACAAAACTTGGTGGCAAAATATAAAGGTCATAACGAAAGTCACACACACGAGTCTATTTACATTTAGAGTGCTAAGAAGTGCACTTATAGTAAATCATTCCATTGTTTGTTATATGAAAAAAAATTGAAAACATTTTTTCTTAGTTATGGGCTTTTTTTCCCTCTTCTTCGGTCGGGTATACATTTTTTGCTCGTGATTAAGTATTCCGCTTTCTCCCGATCTATCTAGGAAAGGACCGAACAAAAGCGACGCTCAATCTCCAAAACAATCGAAGCTCGCCATCTGAACACGCATTGTCGTGGCCATTCGAAATGCAATAAATAATTCCCGCGAGTAATAAAACGTAACGATAATGCGATATTGGTTGACTGATTAGAAGTCCAGATTTTCTACTACTTTCGACATTTCACTTGCTTTATCATCGTCCCAATCGTGATTTTTGATACCAGCCATTCAATAGGGATTTAGCCAATTTGATAATCAACTTTGTTTTTTTGTCCATTTCACTAGAAAATTTCATGACGTCAACGTCGTTTTGGTAATCGATGGAGAGTTCTGGTGATCGCAAGATCTGGCGATTAAAATTTGATTGGCCTTCCGAGAGCGTGTGTTTCGGCCTAAAAATCGAACTTGCGGAAATAACCGGAAGGCGCCGGGCAAGATCTTCGCGTTTCTGTTCCGCGTAGAGCTCGCTCGCGGAAATCTAAACTGGGCGAAGTCATTAAACTTGTACACACGTGGTGTGTCGCGCGGATATTCGGCGCTCGCTATCTTTGAACCAGAGCCTACTTCGGTTTGTTTTCCATCCGGATTTTCGAGGAAAAAATGCGCGCTCTTGATTCACGCTGACCCACATCTTGCACTCTTACGCAACCCGAAGCAAATAAAACTGGTCTGCGCGCTGCGCGCGATCTCGTTGGGACATTTTAATATAGAAACCATCGGCAAGTTGGATTTTATAACGTCGTTTAAAAGTTTTGTAACGCGGCGCGGACGTCTGGCAGAAGACGTAACTGTTATGCGCACCCGCGTAGCCATCAGCAACGTTTAAATGCACCATCGGTTTGTTTTCGTAATTCATGGTTTGATCGATCCGAAAATGTAACACAACTTTCTTGATATTTTTTTTGTTCTTTTTCATTTCCTGATTGAAGTTAAAAATGTGTTTTTAATGTTTTATAACTATAATAATACCTCAATTATGAAAACAATTCACAACTGTTCTGTTGAATTTTACAATTTTTTAGTCTAAATAAAACAAACGTGGAAACGCTATATAAAAAATTTGATCATGAAATTTAAAACGTTGGTATTGAATGAAAATGGATGATGTTTTTATGAATGGCACAGTAAAATTTTTTATCATGATTTTCTTCGTTCCGAATCGGTAGGATAAAAAATTATGAAATTAAGCATATTAATAATTATGATTTTTTGACATAATTGAGGTATCAATTATGAAACATTTTAAACAATGATATTAAAAAGCATTCGCACTATAAATGCAAACCGAAACTTTAATCGCGTTTTACTCTAAACTACGTTTTCAGATGCAGTTGTCAACTTTTCTCGAGATCGACTGGACTGATTCATTTCAAATTTTTAAAGTCACTTATTCAAAATACATTTATAGAAGCACTTCAATGAAGACTTTGTTGATTTTTTAATTTATTAATTGAACAAAGTTATAACCAAAATAAAGTGAAATTTTTTTCAAAAAAATGCAATTTTTTGTTTAACGTCGTCATTTTGGTATAGCAATGAATAATTTAAATAACTTTATCGTGGTGCTTGAATTAATCCATCTCCTTTCAGTACCACTTTTAAATTTTGATTTTTATCAAAAAATCCCAAAAACGTAAAGTAGTTTAAAATTTTTTTCTTCAACCAAATTATTGGCAACTCATTATTCATAAAAAAATTGACGTTTGTGTATCTTAAAAGATTCTTTGAGAATTGTTTAAAACACAGTAGTATATTTTTGTCGTAAACATTGGATGTATACATTTTCGATAATCACTCCTTAAAAGTCAAGTAAGAATTTTTCCATCAAGTGAATATTTCCCCTTAAACTTGTCGTTTATATTTTACTCTATCTTATTTCTTTTTTGATATTATTTATTTGATTTTTGTCCGAAACCAAAATGTATTATATTGAAAAAATGTTATCTGTACGACGACGTGCTTGCCTAGGCGTATACCTCTTCCGCAATCTCACACATCAGACGGACAAAATTGGTTCGTCTTGCTAGATAAATTCGCGGAGTAAACGAACTTATCATTGGACAACAATCGTATCGAAGCTATCCTACCTTGGCAATTTTTCGTCGCGCGGCCGTAAACTTGTTGATTACGAAAGCATCGTAAATTTGTCGCCTATCGTACAAGGTTAGGCGTGAACTAAATCGCGATTATGCGTTTATCGGGTAGACGCGCGTGCGGCCGGTTCAATAAAACCCAACAACCAAAAGGAAAGAAAAATGAAATAAAAATAGTCGTGCAAAAATAGTCGCCCGTTCTTTTCTAACAAACGTCGGCATATTAATGCGCACGCGAGAAAGTTTTCGCCATTAATGAAGCGGTCTCGTGCGCGCGTGGGCCGCCGAGAGAAAACTTATCGTAATTTCGATCAAGTTGATATTCGTGTAATTAGTATCGGGTCTTTAGTGTAAACAAAACAAAATTTAGTATATTCCACAAGAGAGAGAGAGAGAGAGAGAGAGCAGAGATAAAAAATCCAAACGAGAATTTAATGTCACGCGCAGTTTGTAAAAACGCCATCTCAGTGAAACTTGGCGCGAATTTCGAATTTGCAAAGGAAAAAGAAGAGAAGAAAAACGTGTACTAGTCTATTAAAATGTAGTGGAATTTCTGGCCGTGGCTTAATTGGAGAAACGAAATTGAACTGACAATTTGTCAGCCTCGTTTACTGTTCACTCCAGCGGCCGTCATGTCCAATTCTATCTTGGGCTCCAATGTGTCTACAAAGTTATTATCTACGTCATAAAATGCCGAGGCACAAACGACCCGCGCACAATGACAAGACTGTCGCTTTGTTTTTCGCGCAGCCCCAAGACCGCTTTCGATTACGCTATTAATAAACCGGCTATCAGCTTTTTTCTTTCGTTTCCCGCGCGTTACGCGATTTGGGCTCTCGACCCTTCACAAGTTGTCAACGTCTCTGCTAAAACGCAAATTTTACTACGCCCTCTCTGCCACGCCGGATTGTCAAAGTCTTTCGCCGGGTTGCTTTATTGTCCGACGAAAGAAACAAAATATTTGCCTCTCACGCCGACCGCCATCGCGATTCCCTGATTAAAATTCTGCGGAAATTTTGCAAACGCACATTTTAAGTTTCACATGGTGAAAATAAAATTCTGCCGAATTATTTTAAGATTCTCCGGAATCTCGCTCAGTATACTGAATTAATTCAATTTGCCTGTTCTGTGCACTTGATATGCTCTTTCATGCTCGATTTAGTTAGATCAAAGTGACTCAAGTTTTTTGTAACAAACGCTATAACGAAAATCCCAATGACTCAAAAACTTTTACATCTTTTATATGTATTTAATATAATGTATGTATAAATGAAACAAATATTCAAATGATGTTTCAAGTTTTGTTACCCATAGGAACAAAGATAAACCTGCAAATATATTTTCATTTTATGTTTTTTATATAATTATATTTCATTTTGTTTATAATTCATTCCTGCTTTATAAATAATTCTATTGATCAATAATTTTGAAAATCTGGTATATAAAAATTAGATGGTATCCTACAGGAACAAAAATATACATGTAAATTTATTTAAATTTTATATTTTTAATATCATTAGAATATTTTTAGATAGTATTCATACTTTATATTTCATTTATATAATATATTGCCACATAAATAATTTATAAATGACTTTCATGTAAAATATACAGATATATAATTTTATATAGAAAATATACGTAAAATCTATTTGAAAATTATTATATTTATATCTTATGTATATATTTTTGATATATACTTATATAATAATATAATATTATTAAATTAAAAAATATTTTTGGCCGTAAAGGATATACTGTGCAATTCAGTAAATTTTCATTTATGAATCATAATATTTGATAGAATTTCATTCTCCGTGTAAAATTGCATCAGTGAAAATATCAGTTTTGGAGAGGAGTGTGTTTTATTTCGATTTGCAAATAGTGAGAATACCAGAAAGGTTGCTTTTCAAAGAACCACACGAGCTTCAAACACACCTATATTTTTCGTATCTACGAAACTTCTCGCGAGTCATCGTGGAAAATCCAAGTCGACTATTTATACAGCGCATTCAGATGGTGAATTTCAGAGGGCACAATGAAATCGCACACGAAAAGTCAGCTGTCTTTTGCCAGAGTCACAAAACAGTATTACGAAAACAGTTAGGTAATTGTTATTCAATAAATGCGAAATTATGCAACGCACAATGTGTCGTGACATAATTGTTGTTGTCGCGCATCAAAATTTCAAGAATGATTTGCATGTATAATTTGATAACCAGACCCTCTACCGTGTGACTGAATCTCAGATCAGATTCGGGCTGAAATGTTCAAACGCTGACTCACAGGATTGAAATTAATGCGTGATACACCAAATGAATTTACAAAATTAGGCGCCAGAAATAAGTTATGAATAATAAACACCATTAGCGAGTACTCGCGAATTATTTCGTATGGAAAATAAAGTCGTACATTTGCCACCCAGGCAAAACGAAACATATATAGTACACATATATCACATCAGATATTTTTCATATACATGTTAGCTTTTCATACGTATGTACTGCACACAGTAAAATGGCCAAGTTTACTTTTAGAACAAATAAGTTAGAAAAATTAAGTTGAACTTGGAAATTGAAGTTTGACTTGAAAATTCTAGTATGCATGCTGTAATTTTAAAGTAGAACTAAAAGTAACGCAATTACGCTCTATAAATACAACAAGTGTACACTAAAATTTAGAACTAATTCACTTGCGACTGAATTGGAGTTGATTTAATCGAATTAAGGTAGTTATAACAAAATATTAAATGTTACTAAAAAAATGTAGAATGATGATATCTGTGGTTAATTGCAATAATCAGTTAACGTCATAGGGATTACATATACACTTAACTGGTTATTGCTATTTACCACAGATATAGTAAGTTACTATAGTATGTTAAATAGTATGTAATAGTATGTTACTAGAAATTTGTAGAATGCTAACATAGTAATTTATATAAAAAAATATCAACATTCAAAAAAATCTGTTTCAATTTTGTTGATTTAAGTTTTAATTAAAAAAAAAGAATTTATTGATTTTAGAATGTTGGTTGTGATTTGATATATTTGATATTCGACACCTCAAATATCAATTAAAAGTGCAGTTAAGGTGAACAAAAATATATGTTAAAATATACGCAAAAAATACATTTTCAATATATTTTTTATACATATAAAAATTTATATTCAATTTATATAAGATCTTACCGATTTTACCGCTTTTTTTATAAGATCTAACTTTATATAAATTTATATTTTATTTATATAATATATTCAAAAAAATTTTTTTTAATTTACAGTTCAGTAAATTTAGATAGAATGTTTTCCACCGTGTATAAAAAGCCAAGCTTCATTTTTTCAATAATCAAATTACCATCAAATTTTATTGACAGCTAAAAATGCTATTTTTAAAAAATATGCAAATAACTTTGATGGATATCGAAAAATGAAGATTTAAATTCGACACGAATTGGTCAGGGAACAAATCATCCACGCATTTTGGTCCTTATGATCGAATCCTAATCGATGTGTCATGTTAAAAAAAAATTGATAAAAATGTCGCATTTAAATAATTCATCGGCAAAAAAGAGTCCTTACACGGTCTTTTAAAATCTTAATCCCTCTTCAGAACCTGGATATAAATCGCTCTTGGTGTCTGGCCGAAACCACGAGTGTTAAAGTTGCAATCGCCTCGACTGCATCCGTTCGTTTCAATCATTCGATTTATGGTGTGGCGCGGGCTCGTTTTAACGCCAACGCGGAAAAAGAAGACGTGCGACAAAAATCGCGACAAAAATTGTCGCTGATGATTTCTCACACCGCGGCAGCTCGCATTTTTCAGCCCGACGAAAAACGACAACCGGCATAAATAACGCAAGGTTGATTACCTGGGAAAGTTCGGCCGATAAATCTCCGTCGACCGATGAAAAAATCGGTATGCTAATTCGACAAGTTTCCAAGTCCGACAGACCATTCTCCCCCTCTCTATTGTTTTTTTTATTCCTTCCCCACTCTGGTTCAATTTTTTATCGGACATTTTTAATGTCAGACTCCGATTCGATAATATCGAGTTAACTATCGATTTCAAAGAGACACAAAGAAGTTCGGCCATGAAAAATTAAGCACGGATATATTTTGAAAGAACATAACATTAGAGGCTGTGAAATTTCATCTTTCAAATTTTGAACCATCATTGATTTTCAGATAACAGTTTGGACGTGAATAATGTTTGATGTAATAGGAAAATTATGTAACAATACAGTTTATTACATCGACCTTATAAAATTACAGCTTTTTTTATGTCTGCATCATCATCTGATAGACAATATCGAAAACAAGATAATGCAATCATGTTTGAATTGTGAAATGATATGTCAGAATCGACAGGGCAAAAGGAATTATAAAATTTGAATGTACGTCGATTCTAATGGCAGGCTTTGTACGTATTATGTCACGGATTTTGTCAAACCGCCTCTCTAAGCCGAACGTCAAACTGAATCAAAAACAAAACTCGTTGCGTGTGAATGAAAAATGAAAATCAACTTGGGCGCGCGATCGATAAACATAATTGGCCTACGAAAAATGATATTCGGGAATGGAAAATAATACTCGATCGTCGACGTGAAAAGGCGCTTGAGATGAATAATCGAGCGTTTCCTTTCGTTAAATGATAAATCATAAATGATTTAGCGCGCTACTGGAACTGCAAATTTGTTGTTACCTTTTTCTCTGCGCTACCGTTTTTTCTCTCCGAGCTCCCGCTACGAGAATGTCGAATAAATTAAAGGCCCGTCAATAAAAGCTAATCCAATTTATTAGCGAATTATATAATTAAAATAACGAAAGTTACGTCAATGAATCAAGCGGCGTTAATTAAAGCTTGTAAAAGTCAGTTAAAACGGGCGTTCTAATTTTGCCTGCTGCTTGTAATTTTGAAACCGAGATTTATAAGTCTGTCGATGAAACGTATACGAAAGGGGAAAGAAAAAGTGATAGCACGCGGCTTCTCCGTGCAGTTTGTTGTTCGTCATTGTTTCATAACGTTAGATCGGCTGGCGGATAATGTCGCGAAAAAGTGAAACCGCACGGTTCGGCGAGGGAAAAATCGCGAGCGAAAAAAATAGATAAAAGTTCTCGTTAGAGCGCTAGAGTCACGTGTGATTCATGCAGCAGAAGGATATACTTCGATTGTTTGCGCTAACACGAGAGCTGCCGCATTTTCGATCGGTACTGAAAAAAAATTTACTTCGATGATTGAACTCTATTTTTTCAGTTTTGGTATTTATAGTTTTTATGGCTGCTCTATAAATTGAAAAAAGTGAAATTTTCACTGTTTCGAAGGGTAAATAATTTTTTCACTTTTCGAAAAGTTTAATTCACTATAGAGAAGGGAATTTTGAAATTCACTCGGAAATTTGTTTTACTTCCACGTTTAAGTCACTCCG
The DNA here is from genome assembly GCA_025266255.1 of Trissolcus basalis. Lineage (NCBI taxonomy): Eukaryota > Metazoa > Arthropoda > Insecta > Hymenoptera > Scelionidae > Trissolcus > Trissolcus basalis. The sequence continues at coordinate 12,516 of JAAMPD010000740.1, read as the reverse complement.
GAAAAAAGTGAATTTTTAACCATTTAGAATTTATCGGAATGATTAAAAAAAATTTAGAGTAAACAATAAAATTTGCTAGTGCGCATTTCATTTGTACCGAAATTTTTTACTAACAATTCACATAATACTAACAATCTGAAACATTTTTTTTTTAAANGAATATTCATTTTTTAAATGAACAAATAATATAATTTTCTTCCGGAAAAAGTAAATCCACAAAAATTGATATTGTAATAACTGAAAAATCATAAGAAATGCCACATACAAAAACAGAAATTGAACTTTTTTCTGCTTGTCAAAATTAACTAAAATTTTGACAGAAGGTGTATTTTATGGTATTGTTCAACAAACAATTTTCATTTTTGGTCAAATATCTCTAAAAAATGAAATGTTACCTCCAGAGCCAAGTTATTACTTTCATTTTCATACCTGAACTTGTCTAATCATAATAACTTGATGTTAATTTGAGAAAAATTTGTTAAAATTTCTTACTGAAAAAATCTGAAAACTTCAAATTTCTTACCTACGAATAATTATATTTCTTGCAATCACATCAAACGAATTGCAAAATGTAATTCATCCTTTAATTTTGACACGAATTCTAAAAAGCTGAAATGTTTTTAACAAAATAAATAAAACAGATCCTACAGGTTATGCGTCAATTGATGAATTTGCTTTGTCATACAATTATAATTCATGTTTAATGTTACTAAATTGTTTAGTTAGCATGAATCGATTTGACAAGAGTTGACCTAAAAACAAACTCTTATTTTCTCGTAAAAAGTACCAAATTTTTTTTGTCGGTGAGCCCGAGTTTCAGCGTCAACTATTTTGTTGAGTTATGTCGGGGATAATGCCGAGCAAAGATGCATATCGACGACAGAACGAGCGAGTTCGACGAACTCCATGCCGGCAGAGCTCATCTTTGTAGATCATCTGCATGATTCAACTCGAATCGTCTGCGTTACCCAGAGCCGCTCAATAGCCGCCTCTGTGAATGCGTCTGCTTTGATCAATCGCCCTACGGACTGTCCGATAACGTTCGGCCAAATAGAATGTGTGTTTTACAAACCAACCGAAATGTTTCTCAAATGTCCACTTGATGTCGATCCTCCTCCTATACGAGCAAATCAAATTCTTATCACAGTGATAATGATACGTTTCCGAGAAATTTTATTATCATTTCAGTTTTATCCATTTCGTTTTATAATTTGAGCAGCACTCAATTTGAAGAAATAATTAATTAGTTTCAAAACTAATGACTGTTGTTGAATTATGTTAGATTAAGATGAAAAAAAATACTGAAAATTCGATTTGATTTCCACTTGTTTTTGTAATTGCAGTTGAAATTCTAATGAGCCCCTAAGTGATAGCGTAATGTTTTGAAATTGTATGTAATTCAACGCGTTTGAATTCATACCAAAATTACACACCGGACAGAAAATGAAGCAATAACAAATTCGGGCTGCTTTATGACATGGACGTTTGAGTGGTTCTGACTCAATGGCATCGTTGCGAAACTGCAAAATGCAAAAAGAGAAAAGCGCTTTTCTAATAATCGATGATCTTTCGTGAAAGGGGGTAATGAATTCGAAAAAAGCATAACATAAATATCTTCACCGAGACACGTTTTTCAACGGCGCATAATAGAATTTATAGCGCCGAGGAGAAACAATTCAACATGCATAATAAATACATCGCAAAGGAACGCCGCGAAGAAAAGCTAAAAAGCTTCCGGCTTTATAAATCGGACTGATATCGCGGGATCGAAAATTTTCCATGAGAATTTTCTCACTGAAACTTTTGTACGTGTGTGAACATAAAAATGAAGCAAAAAAAGAGTCGAGGTCAAAATTACTGTCGTGGATGTATCGGCCGGTGGAATCGTCGCGCAGAATTTTTGCGCGCGGCATAAATCAGTCAAATCAGTGTCGTAATTACCCGCGGCCGCTCTCTCACGACGCGAAATCCAACGAATGGGAAATTTTCGCGATACGACAAGCCGCTTGAACGATTTCGTTCGTTCTTTATGGCGTACTTTCTTTCGAATCGCGATTCCGACTTGCTGATGGCCTTTGTCTAGAGAAGAGCACGATTCGCGTGTCGCGCGGTGCGACACCAGCGCGCAGCCCAGGTGCATTGTTACGACACCATTCGACTCTTTTGCTGCAACACACAACATTTGTGTCACAGACCTTTTTTCTATTACGGTTTTGTCTCTACGCCAGCATGCCAACTTTGAACTTCCCTGAAATACTGTAATGAAAACGTCCATCTGACAGAAAAAGAGAAAACGGTATATTTTTGAAACTCAAAAGAGTTGAAGAATGCTGACAGCCAATTTTAATTACATTTAAACATTTTTTTATCAATTTTTTAGCAATTTGTTTTTTTCACTCCTTTAGGAAAATGTAAAAAGAGCATACAAAATATGAATAAAATTTCTTTGTCAATTTTCAGTAAAATCTCATTAGTAACCTGTTTATATTATTTGATTATGCTATCCAAGATGCGATTTGTATTTTGAAGTAAAAAAGTTTATTTTTGAATTTTTTTTTTACATTTATTAAGTAATGTACTGTAAATTTGTATACATTTTTAATAATCACTCTTTGAACACTGAGATAATATTCTATGAAATCTTATAAAATATAAGAATATAAAAAATAAATAATATAAAACATAATCTTATGAAATATCATATGAAAATTTATAAATAAAAATTTACTGAACTGTTCAGTATATGGGGAACAAATCTAAAATTTGTTAAAAATTATTAATACTTGAAGCAAATTTTGATGATAAGCATGAAAAAAATTACTAAACTAACATTAATTTTCCGTGCTTATTTCTGCTGTAATGAATTTTCATAGAAATTCAGATATTTTAGTACATTTTTTTTCTCTGCATGTATCTCTTAATAAAAAAAAGTATCATTTTTTAGCATTTCTAAAAAAAAATGAAAAAATCATACAGAATATGAATAAAATTTGTTTATCAATTTTTATTAAAATCTTATTAATAACCTGTTTATCATTTGATTATGCTATCCAACATAAGATTTTTTATTTTGAAGTGAAAAAGTTGTTAAAGATCTTAGAAAATGAAAAACGACGGTGCGTGATTGCACACGAGGCACAAATGGCTGTTATTTTTATTTTGTCATTTGCTTATAAGCGAGAAGAACTCTTTGACCAGAGCAGCTGCATTTGGATAAGATATCCCAAGGTGACCGTGGCAAAACTATTTCAACGTGGCGATTCATAATATTTATTGCTAATCCCGCGATAACCAGCGCCGAGTGTGAGACCAACGATAAATTATAACGCCTTGCCGCGGTTAATATTCTCCGGGTTCACAAATCGTAGAAAAAGTACACCGACGCGACCTTACAGTGCCTCGCGAGCGAAACATCTTTTATACGAAAATTTACGGCTGCCCGCGCGTTCGAAGATCAAACATTTTTTTAATGCACGTCGACAGAGGGCGCGCGCGACAAAAATGCGTGGTAAAACCGATTTTTGCTTCATTACGAATCGTGTCTGACGTCAGAGAGAGAGAGAAGTTCGAAATCAGTGGTTAAAAAGTTTGGACATTTTCAATCTACTTTTTTATGCCGACTGAAAGTTGTTAATGGCCAGGACAAGATTAATAGTCAATCGTGATTAAAGGTTTAGTGGTAGCTTCCTGTTTTTGATTGTATAATTTATGTTTAAATTATTCAAGTCATTTCACATTGAGTAATGGTCAATGGTAAAGATAATACACATTTTCCACTTTCGGAGTAATGTCGCATTTAGCTAATTTACGACGCGGAATTACGGCTTAATTAATTCATACATTTCTAATTTTAATTGGCAACTCGAGTTCGTCACTTTTCAAAAGTAAAAATGAATCCAATGATTAGCACTGTCGGTTGGTAATTGAAACAAATTAGCTAATTGAATAGTCACCCAATTCGTCTGTACATTTTTCTCCCAACCTGAAAAATGTTTACGAAATTGAAAATTGAAAAAAAAGAAAATTTAATCAATTTGAAAATAAAAATGGAATAAATTTTTCTCATGAAATGCGTCAGGGTGCTCTTAGAAAGCGTTTCATGCTGACCCAGTTACGAATTGCGTTATTGGGAATTTGAGAGTGCTCGATAAATAAATATATTTTTCAGAGACAATAAAAATAATCGCGTTAAAATTTGCCGTTTTCCGCAGAGAAGTGAATCGCAAACGGAGCAATGATCTTTATATAATAAATGGCCGGGCGTTTATGCGCTTTGGAAGCACTCGGGCGAAAACTGACAGTTACGCTTTTTACGTCCGGAGCTGATGAAAAAGTTTCGTTGCATGGCGGCGAGCGTGAACAATAAACCGAAAAAAGAGGCTGACGGGCAAATAACATTGCAGCGAGCCGAACAAAGCGCGAAAGCAGCCACTTCGCTTTTCACGTGGAAAAAAAATTTCAGTTTACCTCTGCGAGCGGCACTGAAAAGATAATTATAATTATTCGGTAACCGGACTTGTAAACGAGGAGGATATACAATGTGTTAAAGTCAAAACGAAAGTTGATTCTTGGGTTTCGGTTTTTGTCAATTTTTTTTCAATAACAAAATAAAAATTAGACAAATTAAATTTCTACTGTAACAGAAATTACAAGGAAAAAATTATGTGTAAATATATATTTTGATATTGTATTTATATATATAAATATAATATATTTTTTCGATACAATATATATTTATTTGAATTTTATAAATATGAATTAAAATTTATATTTATTTTATATCTTATCCACATAATCTGATGCCACTTTATAAATAATTTATAAATGATTTTTATGTAGAATATATGTGCGGATATATTTTAGATATAAAAAATATATCTATATATTTATATATACAATATATAAATATATCGATATCATATATAATCGAATAAATAAATTAATTGAATTATTAATTATTAAATAGTACATTATTTTTGACAATATTCTCTTCCTTGGTATATTTTAAATATAGGAAATATACGTAAAATATATTTTGAAATATTTTCATCCGAAATGACAATAAATTGGAAAAAAACAAACAAAATATTTTATTCGTTTAATGTTTGAATAAGAAAAAATATTATGAATGAAAACAAACGTTCGGATTTTATTGATGTTTTTATTGAATTGATAAGGCCTACTGTTAAAAAAAAGATTGCATGATAATGTGATAATCGTTTCAAGCCTTTATTTAGCAAATAAATAAGAAATCAACTTGACGGTTATTAATATTTTCTCATCTTAGATTTGATTTCTGAGTATAGTCAGATAACATCTAAATTCATGCGAAAATAGCAGCAATATTATTCTCATTAAAGATCAGTCAGATATCTGTCGATTGCACCGATAAATATGTTTAATTGAACAATATATTATTTTTTCGTTGGCAATCAACATGTGTTTGGAATTTTAAAGTACACTCTCGACGGAATTGACAATACGGTATTTGTGTACATATTGTGACATAACGCAAAGCGTTTTTCCATATATCATTTCCAGTTTGAACACAACATATGAATGTTGTGTTTTTTTTTCGTCGATTTGTTTGAAAGCAATGTCTGTTTTACATCAGACAGAGACAAAAATGAAATGTAAAGAAGAAAATTTATTGTTTTATTATGACTAAATTGAAACAAAGACTTTTAAATTCTTTTGAATCCAAACGTTGATATTTCAGCGTCGAAATTCTTTTTTTTTCAACTTTTACATCATGGATACGTTATTTTGATAATTTTGAAACTGTTATCGCATCGTTATTATCGTTATTTGTAATTTTATTGAAAGGGAAAAAAGACAAAAAAAATGTGCGATCTGAATGAGATTCGATAACGTAACCATCGGGTGTTGAGAATCAGCAGCATAAAGAAAGCGGTCGCAGAACGCCCAAAAAGGTAAACGCCGGCCGTTGGCGAAAAAGTGGAGGCAAAAAGCGGCGTACGTTTTTTATATACACGGTTGTGAGCGAAATCGAAGAATTCCAAGTCGGCGGCGGGCTGTTTGGCCCAAGAGATTTCGTGATAAGGTGAAGCGCAAAAAGCGTGCGCTGATCAATGTCGTGGCCTGGCAATACGGCGAGGGACACGCGAAGTGCCGATTAAACGATTTACGACCAACGACCTGACACCTTATGGTAATACGCGAGGAGCGGGATTGTCGATCGGGCCGTTCGATATTTTTCATGGCCGGTTTTCTGTTGAGCTGCGAACGTTATTATCCATGCCGAACAGCTCGTAGTAATTGATATATGCACCCTGGCTCTGTTGCGAGCGCAACTCCAACGGGCGTAAGTCACGGCTATGCAAAAATGATTTAGCTCTCCGAGCGCAACCGTCGGGTTGTATTTTGTTCGACGCTTCCGACACAACGATTCATCGGGCTTTGGTGATTAATTGAATCCGTTATTTATGAAGAACGGCCAATTTTTTTAACGTCCTGCCAGTGGGAACAAAATGTATACGAAATTTGAGAAAAACAAAAACAAAAATACAAAACACGAGTTCAACCTATAAGATTTAAAAGAAATGAACTATACGTAATGCGTTGGTGAATGAACAACGTCGGAATTGATCTACTAGTTGAACACCGACAAAAAAAATCGGTATTTTTTAGTAAAAAATTAAGAGTTTGTTTTTTTTTAACTTCGAGTCGAACCGATTCATGATAACTAGGCTATCTAGTAACATTAATTAAATACGAATTATAATTGTTTGACAAAGCAAGCTGATTAATTTCCACACAGACAGAAATATATTTTACTATAGATTTTACTAGAAAGTTTTTCAAAAATTAGGATCGAGTTATTATGATAGTAAATTTTTTCTTCAGATAGTTGACCAAAATTATAAATTGATTATTTAGCAATAACATAAAATACATCTTCTTCTGTCAAAATTACAGTTGATTTAAGCAGAAAAAAATTTACCTCAATTTTTTTATCTGACATTTTTTAATGTGATTTTTCAGATATTATATCAATTTTTCGTCAGTTTGACTAAAAATTGTGGGTCAATCAAAAAACGAACCAGGAAAAATAAGTTAAATTTCAAAAGTTATTTTCCAGTTATATTAACTATAAACACAAGAACTAAAAAAATAGTCCAATCATATAGTACATTTTTCTCATTGAATATTTTCGTATAAAATAATAACATTAACCCGATTATGGTCAGCTGCAATGATTTTTGCACGAGCAATAACCATATATAGTTGCGTGTCCATTGCGCAATTATAGAAAGCGCGATACAAATTAAAAGGATATTAGTAATTCTAGAAATTATGAATCGTAAATATAGCCGTACCTTCGAAATTATGAATGCTATTACGAGCACACTCCTAAAAATAATGACCCGGCTAATTAGATGAAACATAAACAATTTTTCTCCGTAAACTTTCTCAGCAGCTTTTCTGTAAACTGAGAAAAACAACTCACAAGCAGAATTTTCATTGAACAATAACTGGCAAGTGACAGAGAAAACAAAAAAAGCCGATGTTGCAAATTTCTGCGAACTGTGCATCGAAAACGAGGCTGACTGTTTGGGGTTTCTCGAAAGTCTAAAAAAGGGACAACAAATATGAAGAGGAAGAAGAAAAAGGGTCGCGCGAAAATAAAAAGCGTAAGTAAAGCGGAGCGATTTGGCGAAGTGATAATTTTTCCGGCGACAAATTGCGCCCGAGTTTTACAAGACGCGAGCGAAGAACAAACGCGCATCGTTTCCTCTTTTCCTCTCGGTCGCTTGGTTCGTTTCTGTTCTCGTTCTTGGGCTCCCTCTCCTCCGGACCACGCGCCACCCCACCATTCGCGTTCCCTTCTGCGATGTGGTCCCCTCGCCGAACCACCCCCACTAGGGAACACTCATCGACGTCGACCTCTTCTACTGTTGCTCGAGTCGTCGCTCCGCTAGTCGAAAGCCAGCCGCTTCGTACGCGCGAAGCTTCACAGCCGGTTGCACCGATCGTGTACTTGCAACGAGTCGTTGATATTGCACATCCAATTTCGACCAGTCGTGTAAACAACTCTGTCTCCCCTTTTTTTTCTTCCAACTGTGTTATTCGCTCCTGAACAATTCAAGTTTGGATTTATTCTTCTGACATCCTTGCAAAAATCGAACAATCGATTTTAGTTTTGCAAAAGTTTTTTTTCTTGTCAACAACTTGTGTGTGGAACCATTTTGTGTTAGTGAAAAAAAAAAGAAACAAATTAAAAAACACTGTTTATGGTGACGAAAACATTTGTGCGTGACATTTTGTGTTGAATAGAAAAGGAATAGGATCGTTTGAAAAAAAAGTGTTGGAAATGACAGTTGTTTGTTGATCCGGTGTACCAGCATGATCCTGACATGGAAGGATTCACGGACCGCGCCGACTCCGTGACTTGTATACCGGTGACTTGTTGCGCTCACGAATCGATTATGGGTGTAAGTAGAGGTCTGGATTTCGTAACTTGGCGATTTTTATTTTTTCTTTCTCGGTCATGCGATAAACTCGGTGAGCGTCGCGTTTTAACATCGACCACATTGGGGCCGGAAATCCTATGTTCCGGTACCTGCGCACCTGCGCATTTATGACTCACGAGGGAGCTGATAAAGTCAATTTTGTTGACGCGCGAACTGTTCTTTTCGTTCTGCATGTGGTCAAAATATTTCAACCTTTTCTTCCACACGATACTTTCTACAGTAGCAATATTTTATTTTTTTTCATGTAAATATGATTCATTATTTGACCAAAAAAATAATGCCATTGCAATAAAAGATGAAAAACTACATGTTTGTACACTTGAAATTTATTTTGTATTATTTTTTTGAACAATGATTCTTTATGGTACCACTCAAATCAAAATAACAATTTAACAATATGACATTTAATTTTTTGGAGCTATACATATATAATACATCAATACAAGGACATAGTTAGATTTTAAAATGTGAACTTATAATTTGTATCAATGCTTCAAATGTCAATTTCGTGTCAGATGGAATGTCAAGCATCAAAACTATACAAAAAATAAGTTTTATAAAACGCATAATACTATTTTTTATAATCGTTTTTTTGCAAATTGGCACCTTTTTAAACATTTTGAACCTAAAAAAATTTTTCAAGTTTTCAATAAATTTTATCTCGACGCTTTCTTTATCCACGCATTACTATTAGTTTAATAATTGTTTATGAAACTTCTTTTACCATGTAGAATTAATATTCAACGTTACAAAAACATCTGACTATTTTGCGAAATTGCATATCCCACCTTAAAATAGCCAGAGAGAGAGAGAAAAAAAAACGTTACTCATTTCTACTTCCTACTTCGAGAACTTTTTTATGTTAATAAAAGTTAGATAAAAAGGTAGAAAACGAATTTCATCCACGTAATATATTTTTCGAGATTAAACTTTTTTTCGTTGTTGCACGAGCTTGAAAACAAAAATGGAAAAGTACCACTTTGCTTAAAAGTTGTTGATAAAGTTCAAGTCTACCGAGCGTAATGATTGTAAGGCGTTCGCGAGAATATAAGAGAACCGCAATGTACCTTGAGGCTTGCATGTGAATATTACTCATACGTGCAATAACTGTTGCGCACGATTTAAATGCGAGCTCCGCGCAAGAGTGCAAAAACTATTTGATCATTTTTTTTTTTTTCGTTCGTCGTCCGGTTTATTGTTGAACACGGCTTTTAAATACCAAAACTGAGTCTTAGTTTGAAATCTGTATCGATAAAATTCGGCGGTTCAGTGTAACGTCATGTATGATATATTTATGGCACAATTAGCGGTGCGCTATCAGCGATAGTATATCTTTGCGTTGTTTATCGCCCGCTTCATAACAATATTGCCAAGTCGTCTCGCTGAAAGTTCGACGAATATCGTCGCAACTACAGGCGGATTGTTTTACAAAACTCGTCCGTGTCAAACGCGTCCACTCTCATGTCGGAGCGGTGGGATCAAATGAAATTTCTCGAAATAGTATATATATAATAAAATTGTATATAATGTAACTATATATGAGTTAAATCAAATATGAATTGATATGATCAAAAAATGTGCAAAACAAAATGTTCGTATTGTTCATGTATTGTTGCATATATGTAGCTGGACATAAACATTCATATATGAGTGCCATATATGCTACATCATATGTGGTATTTATTGTCAACATATATGATAATAATCAACATTTCTTTTCTACGGACGAAAGAAAAATGTTTAAAGGAATGTTCCGATCATTTAGATCGAAAATTTATTCGTCGAAAAGACATCCATTTGAAATTTTAAGCGACTTTCCGAGGCGGTTTTCTTGCGGCCCGCGGAGAGACTCGTTCAATTATTCAAATAATTGGCGCTTTTTGTCAGCACGAAAATGTAAAGCAAGCCGCGGCCATGTTTGTCGGGCCGAGCGGGGGGAGAGGGGGGGGGGGAAACAAAACGGTCACGTTGAACGCACATGCTGGTTGCAGGAACGCGATGGGTAGGTGTTCGCCGGTGCGGTTATGTTTTTCTCAAATCCCGCAGTTATCGAGCGTTCGAACAAATCACGTCAATTAGAAGCCCACGACGCGCTATGAAATCATCACCTACGTGTTCCGCGCGACGCGTGGGTGTAATTATAAACTGCCTCTCGCGTAACAAGTGGTGTCCTTGACGCGCGGCAAAAGAACGGCTCTGAAAATTTTCAGCGCGAGACTGTCGACTCTCGCGTGTCTTTCCGCATATCGACTCCCGAGGAATGTAATCTTATTATGCCAAGCTAGGCGACTTCAGATAAACTAGAATATATCGTTATAAAAGTACCCGATTTATTGTTCATTGAATTTCAGGCACGAAAAAAAGATCCTCTCGACGAAAAGACAAACACGAAACGACAAAAAAAATTGAATCAAAAACACGAATATATACTTGAAACGGACGAATTCTTAAGATAAATTTAAAGAGTGATTATTAAAAATGTATACATACAATGTTTATGAAAAAATATATTGTGTTCTAAGTAATTTTTACAGAATCTTTTAGGATACCTTAACATCATTCTTTATTAAAAACAATGAGTTGCCAATGATTTGATAGAACAATTGTTTTTTTTTTTCAACTGCTTTACTGTTGTCGTGATTTCTATATTGCAGTTTTTAATAAAAATCAAAATTTCAAATTGGTACTGAGAGGAGATGGATTGAATCAAGCATCACGATAACGTTATTTGAATTATTCATTACTGCAACAAAATGGCGACGTTAAACAAAAACATTTATTTTGTTTATATATAACTTTGTCATAAATTACAAAATCAACAAAATCTCTATTAAAGTGCTTCCGTGAATAAATTTTGGAGTAACTCTGGAAATTTGAAAATAAATCGGTTCAATAGATCTCAAGACAAGTCGACAACTGCATCTGAAAACGTGTAGTTTAGAGTAAAACATGATTAAAAAGTTTCGGTATTCATTCATAGTGCGAATATTTGATATTTATTCGCTTGAAAACTAATTCGAATTTCAAACTGATGAAAATTTAACAGGTGATTCTTGTAATATTGTAGATTACAAAAGTGAAAAAAAATGTTTTTACGAAACATCCAAGTGTACACAGAGAAAAAAATTTACTGAACTACACTATATGTAGGGAAAAATCTAAAATTTGTAAAAAATTATTTAAACTTACAGTGAATTTTTTGAATGAGCATAAAAAGTGACTAAACTAATATTAATTTTTTATTCATATTAATTTTGTTTTTTTTTTCTCAGTGTTTATTCACTATTAAAATGATTCAATTAGCCATATTTTTCATATTTATGATTTATGATTGTACTAGGTTAAGATAATTATTGCGCGTTTTAAGAAAACGCAAGTTTCAAAACTCGAAGGATTTATTTTTACATGACAACAGCTGATGAGTTAACGTGGATAGATTTTGGGGGTCACCAAAACAAATCTATGTGATTTTTAGAGTTGTGAATTTTTACCTCAACCTCGATTCCAACGATACGAAGATCGTTTATTTAATGAGCGTATCTTTATGAATTAGCCTTGTTCTAAACAGTTCCTTACAACCGTCTGCCAGAGTGCAGTTTCGATATATCAGACAAGTTGGCCTCAATAATTCTTCGCCATGTCTATTTATGGAGGGAATATTATTTTGCAAGGTAATTATTCGATGTTACGGTGTTTGAAAAATCATGGAAGATATTGTCAATACACTTTTTCAAGGCTTGTAAACGCCCATTCAGGACTCGAGAGAACAGGACAAAAAATGTTGATTTACATAACCTGGTGTTTTTATTTTGTTCCGCAGACGTCACACGCTATGAACAAAAGATAAATGACCGTCCATTTGGTTCCTGCATTTTTTTTGTCCCTCCAAAGACAAAAATCTAATTTGTTTCAAAGGTCAGCATCGATTGCCGATTAAAGTTGGGTAAAATTATTCGCACAGCAGTAAGCTCCAGTTTGCGTGTTTAATTTGTTTATACCAAGTATTAAACCGCGTCTTTTG